>JAYEVE010000793.1:600000-828484 GCA_036346375.1 Guadua angustifolia
TTTCTTTTGCACTCATTTCTTTCATCTTCTTGTAGCGGTAGACAATTCCAAGGATATTTAGCAGCTGCCATTTATATTCATGTATCCTTTTCACCTGCACATCAAACATTGCGTCTGGACTGACAATATATCCTGTCTTCTCTCTTATCAGAGAAACAACCTTCATCTTGTTAGCCCATTTAGCAGTGTGCCACTCTGATTGCAGACCATCGTTATCAACAAACTTCTTCAGTTCTGCAAGTTTATCAGTGTGCAGAACCCAGTCATCAGAACCTAACCACTTGGAAATAATTGTACTTAATTCAGGATTACAAAAACGGATCCAACGCCTGGAAGTCACTCCATTTGTTTTGTTCTGGAACTTAGTAGGCCACCTCTGGAAGGTCCAATGTGTAAGCGACTTGGCCACTCTTCTCCACGACAGCATATGGTCCACCTGGTACGCAACACCAACAAATCCTCTTATAAGTCCGGGGTCCCATTGCACATAAAACCAAATTGCAAGTATTGTTGACTTATTATCATTCTCTTCAAATTCTTTATCAGCATGCTCCTTGGGGCATATCGGTGCCAAATTCAATTCATGATTCAACTCAGCTTCTTGAACCTGCTTCTCCTTAGTATTTCTCTCTGCTTTGTCAACAACAAATTCATGCTCCCTGGAATCTATTGGCACAGAAAACAATTCCATTTTAGAGCACCCTGTTCCAGTTGCTCATCATCAGAAATCTCGTTTCCAATAGATGTTTCCTGATCCTTGGCTTTCAATTCACTGTCCTCCTCAGCAGCATACTGCTGATCACCTAAGCCCTCCATAGTTCCCCCTGCGTTTATCTCACTGTCGAATCCATCCTCCAGACAAGCCGCGATATGACCAACAAAGCAATCTCTTCATCAATCAGCCGATTGACCATATCATCCAGCTCCTCGTCATCAGAGATCACCACAAATTCCTCATCATAGTGTGAATTATGCATGGACAGATCAGACATTACGCCCTCAAACTGTGTCTTATAGTCAGCAACATTACCAGCTTGTTTTGTGTCAAGGAGTTCAGAGAACAGCCGTTGTTGATCGAAGGCACCGAACTTCATCTCCACAGCCTGGATGAATTGTTCCCAGTCACTCAACGTATGCCGAGCTTTGAACACTTGTAACCACCTTGCGCGTTGCCTTCCATGTGGAGAGTGGCAGCCGCAACCCATAAAGGTTCAGGGATATTATAAAGCTTATAATAATCCAGGCACTTATCCTTCCACAACCGTGGATTGTCCCCATGGAATGTAGGAAAGGATAACTTGAGCAAAGGAGTTCTTACTGCCCCATTGTAATCTCTGGACATGCGCTGGTTAAAGCCTGAAATTTCATGTATTCCCGTATCCAAGCCTTGAGTATGCATTACTTTTGTCGATGATGATGTTGCTGCCTCACCTTTTCCCCACAGACGTAACGGCGGCGGTGCTGGAGTAAACAAGGCTTTGCCTGCAATAGAAGAAGTCCCTTCAGCAACACCTTGAGGCTCTACTGTTCTGCTGATGGTAAGATTCGCGACCGCCTGGGCAGTCGCTTCCAACTGTTTGGCCAGCAATTGATGATCCTTTGTGTTTTGTTCCACAACTTGAGCCGTGATCTCCGATCTCTTCAGTAGCTGTTGTTGTGTTGAATCCATCATCTCTATACGCGCAAAGAGGCGATCGAAATTTTCCTTGATCGTCGCCTGCTGTTCTTCGGATTTCTTCGCTGTCTCGCCCATCGCCGCCAAGACGAGTTGGGTCTGGATTGATGGTTTTGGTGGAGCCGTGTTTGACTGATTGCCAAGTCAGGTGAACCGAATTTGGGGATTTTACCCAGGATCAATCGGCGAACGAATTCGACGCCGAGTTCGAACCCGCCCCGAAAAAATTTTACCACCCAACCACGCAAATCCTCGATCGAAACAAAGCTCTGATACCAAATTGTTATGTCCCCTTGCCGCCAGATGATCTGGGACGTGAGACACTCAAAGATCGCTACAAAGAAGCAGGCGATCTAGAGTTTCTGAAGAACAGAGAAGAACAAAAACAGAAAAGAGGAAAGAACAAGCAAAAGCGACAAAAGAGATTTCATTCCATATTTTTTACTCTCCTTCCAAATTCCTCCTCCTTGTCTTATATAGACCTGATTTACTTTTTACAAGAGGACCAACGTATATGTATTACCACCAGTATAACAGAGTATTAAACTACCGCTTGGTATTTTCGTATTGTACTGTTTACCGTCATCTGCGCCAAACATAATGTCAGCCACTCATTACACCCGCGTGGCCGCTTTTGAGCCTGAATGCCCGAAGCGCCCATCAGTTTTCCGCTCAAGCGTTCGAGCCTGCGCGACAGGGCTCTTCAGTCCCCACGGTGTTCGCCTTCTAGTCGGCACCAAAGAAGCCAAAGAGGTGGCAATGCGGCTATTTGAATTCCGTGCCTGTGCGCTCCATCGATGGCAGCGCTACTCGCACCCGCAACATCACCGCTGAACTCCCGTGACTCGGCTCGGTACCCGTCAGCCTTGCACCAGCAGCACCATCGCCAAACTCCCGTGACTCGTCTCGGTGCCTGTTGGCCTCACGCTCGCAGCGCCGCCGTCGAACTCCCGCGACTCGGCTCTGTGCCGGTCGGCCTCGCACCCCAACGCCACCGTCGAACCTGCACCATCTTGGCCCCGCGATTAATTACAGTGGTGGCAAAATCAAAGAGGCACTAGGGTTTTTTGGACCAGCTGCGCTATGCTCCACGGGCGGCACCACACGTGGGCCATCGGGCCGCTCATGCAGGCCGCACCGCTGATAGGCTGCCGCACCTGGCTGTGCGATATGGCCGTTTGGGACGAATGGGCCTAATGGCTGGATTAGGCCATACGGCCTAGTGACCGTACAGCCCACCTCTTTTCGCTCTGAAAAAATATTCATTAATACTGAAAATTGATGATAAATCCTAGAAAAATAGTATTTGGAAGTCCCATGCTCTGAATTTATTTTCTAACTTTATTCCTTATTTATTATGTGCTGGAATTTAATTTATGTTATTTAAGTAATTCTGAAAATTGCTAAGAAATTAACAGAAATTGCTAGAAAAATTATGAAAAATATGTATGACCTATTGCTCTGTATCATGTTGCTAGATTAATTTCCTTTGAATGTTTTTTATGTTTGAATATGCAGGACATATTATTTCCTATTATTCCGTAATTCGAAAATTACTTGGTAAATAAGACAAAAACATGAAAATGTTAGAAAAAATCCAGAAAATTCTAGATAGCATATTGAAAGCTCCATATCTCTGGATTTATTATCCTAGCATAATTCCATATTGATATATGTTGAAACTTATTTTTGTGTTACATGGTAATTTTGAAAATTGCTCAATAATTAGCAGAAAAGTATGAAAAATGCTAGAAAAATTTCGTAGAGTATATTAAAAGCTCCATATATCTGGATTTATTCTTCTAGAATAATTCCATGTTGATATTTGTTGAAATTTATTTTTGTGTTACATGGTAATTCTGAAAATTGTTGAATAATTAACATAATGCTATGAAAATTGCTAGGAAAATTCTGTGAAACTTCAGATAATTATCTGCTGAATAGATATAAATCAAGCTTTATTGATTAAAGAGTGAGTATGCAATATAATGATTTTACCATTAGTAAAAGCCATTTTGCATAAATAGAAATAGGATATGTTGGACATTGCAAAGAGGGAACTTATCAAGCTTGACCTGAATGGCAACAATTGCCTTACCCAGACAATGAATACTAAGATTAATCTGATAGCTCGATCTTTTAGAGCTACTGTTTTTTCCAGCCTGAAGCTGGTACCCCTGCTCTTCCTGAAGCCGTTAGATATACGGCTCTGTACCTCGTGAGGCACCATTTTCATATGAACCTAAAAGCCAAATAGTTGATGGAAGATGACTAGCTGGTATTTTGCTAAAGGCAGAAGCACAACGCGAATGGATCCTCCTGCGTCTTTAGGATTCTAAAGGCTGTGGCAGCATATAATTTTTGTCGTACACAAGCTTGTCGCTGATCTAACATTATGTGACCAAAATGTTAGTAATGTTAAAAAGATCGACAAGATATTATGTACCTTCGACCATAATATGAGGATACTGCTGTAATAGTATCGTCATACCAAGTACCAAAAGTACTTCAAGCTTATATGTATTTTGCTAAAGGCAGAAAAACATGATGTAATAGTATCGTCATGCCAAGTACCAAAAGCACCTTCTACTCTAATATGAGGATATTCTTTGAAGTCAAAATATCCGAATTCCCAAATAGTGGCAAGAGATATATGGGGCATGATCTTTGACTTTATGGCATACATCCATATCCCATATTTGGATATTCGACAAAATTAATATAGATATGTCCCTGAAGTGATGCAGGAGAAATGCATAAAAGGAAGACTATAATTGTTGATATATATTTACCTCCAAAATTGCTAAAAAACTAGATCTAGAACCAAAATCAATGGCAGAGTGCCAGAAGTGCTCACATGGGGTCAGACAAAAGAAGCAACTGAGACAACACTCACTTAATAAGAGGAAAGTTTTTGATCCTGTTGTTCGAACTTCTCCTAAATTGTGTCGTATGGGGTCAAATATATTTTTCATCCAGAAGAGAAATGAAAACATCCAGGTGGTGAAATATAAAGCGTGGCTTGTAGCACAAGGATTCACGTAGATTTTGCTTTTGTTGGGGCAGCGGGCAGCAATATGACCTATCTCATTACACTCAAAGCAGGTGATGTTAGAAAAATAATTTTTCTTTGAGTAGTAAGAGATAGGTCTTCTTTTGTCTTTGGAATTGACACTTCTCATGATCTTATTGGCCTTTTCTTATAAGTATATTTTTCAAAAATTTTAAAAATATATTTTTTAGTATGTCCAGACCAACTTTTGAGCTACCCTAACAACCCCACCCAATTTCTATCATTATTTTCTCGGTTACAGAGATGGCCGATGCGCTCGACAAAATGCTCCCGAGCATCCTCGCTTTGGGCCTCATTGGCCAATGACCCCATCGGCACCACTCTCATCTCTTCTACCTTCTCTCCCTTTCCGCTCCCGCTTCCCTCTCTTCCTACCTATGCCACACAGCACGCCAAGCATCTCGGTGTCTTTGCTGTCTCTCACCGATGGGCCACACCGACCAAGGGTTCACCGGTTGGTGCTCTTCCTCCCCTTTCTCCTTCCCTTTCTCCCTCCCCTCTACCCCGATATTTCCATGACACGCTTTTTCCTTGCCACGCCATCCCATGGCGTAGGATTGCGCCACATGACCTCACCCATCGAAGCTTCACCTCATCGCCGCACGCCCATCCTCATCCTACATTCCTACCGCTGCTCACTACGCCATAAAGGCCACCAGATCGCCTTGCCATTTTGCTTATTCGTTCTCTTGCCCTTCCACGAGAGCACAAACAGAGCAATGAGCACGCTCTCACCATTTCCCCATGAGTGAGCTCGGCATTCAAATCCGTGTAAGCAAGGCTACTTCTTGGCCCCGAAGCTCTCTCCTTGCTTTGGTTGTGTTGAGAATCTGGATGATCTCATCCATTGAAGACACAAACGAAGTAATCAAGCAAGAAACGCAAAGGAAAATAACCAATTACAATCGGCACAACCGCTGCTTTCTTCATCTCTAACTTTCCCTCTCAGAATCCCGAACGGTGTTAATCCACCCGCTCACCATGTATAAATATTGATCAATGAATGGAATACATACACAAGTGTTCATACATCAATTGTCTCTACATTTCACTTCACATCACGTTATCGACACGCAGCTTCTACATCGAAGTTCAAAAAATAAGAACAGAGAAGAACATCAACATTGTTCTTCACATTTCTAGTTCTTGAAAGAAGAAAAGAACGACGCACGACATTCACGGTAAGAATCAAACAAGATGTCGATACTCACTGTGAACCATGCCGTCTCCATCCTACTCGACGAAGTCATCCGAGAGTTCCATCGCGACTGCGGCGCCGAGGATTCTTGAATCGCCACCATCTTCGCATGCTAATCCGCCAAGACCGATCGGTACCGTCCTCCGGCGCTTGGACTCCCGACACGAGGCTTTCCTCATCGCCGACGCAAGACAGCATTTCCCTCTCTAGCGTGCCCACTGAGTTCATCTTCTAACCATCGTGGCGCCTCACGGCTGCCCTCGCCTACTCCGGTTGAAGAAGCACCACAAATGTGGAGGCCCCGACTCGGCTCCACTCGGATTAGCCTTGCGCCCCACCATGGCGGCGTAACCGGTGTCACCATTCTTCACCCAAGAACGGCGACTTCGCCCGCCTCCACGCACATCCCTCCTTGGGATTTGGCTCTCCTCGCCAGGTCAGAACGAGGACGACGATGCGAACCGGTGCTCGGGTCTTCATCTCCTCGGTGGCGTGGTGCGGGGCTTGGCACCGCCGCCTCCGCCCATCCAATCGGCCGGAGGCGACGGCCATGGGCCTCTCCTTCTCGATGAGGGAGGGCCTCACCACCGATCGCCACAAGTAAAGGGGAGGGAACGCCGCCACGGCCAAGAGCCAGATTCACGCACCGGTGACTCTCACGACATCGGTGGTGGACCTCACGCCGAAGGATTTACCAGAGATCGGGCCATGGATCGGTGGTAGTCGTTGCGGCTGAGGCAGCTGAGGCGGCGAAAATGGGGAACGATTAGGGTTTGTAACCCTAATCACGTTCCTCTTCGGTTTTATTCGGCGCGGGAGGCTGGCTCGTTTGGGCTGCATCGGCGGCCCAGGTCAATGCTGTGATCGGCTATGCCCTTCGCGCGCCGCACGTTTTCGCCGGCCCAGGCCCACGCTGCCAGCCTGTTGAATTCCCACCCCCCTCGCGCCCCTAATAGGCTTTCACGGGCCGAAATATTTGGGGAGGCCAAATTTGGCCCGTGGCCTATTATCTATTTTACTTATTTTACTTTTAGTATTTCCAGCATTTATGCATTCTAGTCCTTGTATTTTACAGTATTTGCATTCTGTCAATATCAGTGTTGTATCTTTATGTTCTAAGATTTCTGATATTATCTGTAATTTGTAAATGTATATAAGTGTTTGTGTATATACTTTTGCATCTGTGTATATTTTTGTTATTAAATTTGCAACTGAATACATTGAAATTTAATAACTTTACAATTCTCACAATTAAGACCACTTAATTGTCCAGGATTTTAAGCAAATTTAAAAACATTTCTTACATTATTTTTTAGAATAAACACAAGGTGATGGAGACTAGGGCATTGGCTGCGTCTTATTCAGTTTTCTGAATATTTCTGCCTGGAGACCATGCCTTTTTGAGCAGCAGTTTATATTGCCCATCACTATGAGGTCTACATCAAGTTCTAACTTGATGATTACCTATAAAGTGTTATCTCAAAAATAATGATTTTGGATATATGGTCTACTCTATTTATGGAGATTACCTTCATTATATGGTCTACTCCATTTTTATGGAGATTACCTTAATTATATGATTATACTTTATAGTATTTACTGATGATTTCGGAGGAAGGACTACCTCCAACTATCCAAAACATAAGATATGACTTAACATTTGCACTTAATATTACAACACCACCATTAAGGTTTTAAAGTTTACCAATATTTGGTGAATTAATAAAATCGATGGTTATGCCATGTAGGAAATGCAAAAAGAGTTTGAAGAACTCGCCCTTGATGGGAGCAATTATCCTTCATGGTCATCGGATGTCAAAATTAGTTTTGCATCTCGAGTGATTTTAAATGCGATAAATGAACCAGTGGAAGGAGGACCTTCGGTCCCCGATCGAATGAAGTACAATGCCTTACTTTTGTTACGCACTTCTATCTATAAAGATCTCAAGAAAGAGTATCTTTTGGAGGAAAATCCTCATGCTTGAGCGTCGAGATGTAGACATTTCTCCTCTCCTTTAGTTGGAGCAATATCATTTATTGGAGAAGAAAAGCCGACATCTACGATCCACCATATTTGTGGGCTCATGGATTTAAAATAAGGAATCATGAATAATTTCCATTGAGCATAATTTAAACCATTTAGCACAAGTGGATCGGTGTAGTGCACTAGTCCGCTAGACGCCATCCTTTTTACTCTCCAGACGGTTAAGCCTAAAATGAGAGTGACCGTGGCTCTGATACCACTTGTAGGGTCGAGGATGCGCCTAGAGGGGGGGTGAATAGGCAATTTACGAAATTCGATCGCTCACTAATTATTCGCTCTAACCAACCCCTATGTCAAAATCTAATCAAATATAATGCGGAAGCGATAATCTAGGTTTTGATAATTAAGGCCTAAATCAACTAGGCTCACTAGTGCACTTAACTAAATTATGTCTCTATGTGTGAATTGCTAAATTGATCAAGTCAATAATACTAAGCAATTCTAATTCAAGCAATCAATCAATACACAATAATGTAAATGCTTGAAAGTAAAGGGATAAGAGACAAACGACGTTTTTCCGTGGTATTCGGAGACTTGTCGGTCTCCCCTAGTCCACGTTGAGGCTAGCCCACACTTGGACCGACTCCCGCTCGAGCACCCGCATCTTTCACTAGTCGTGGTTTTTCATGCTCGCGCGTAGGCTCAACCCGAACCTTCACAAACTTGCCGGGGCTTCTCACACCTTGAGAGCTCCCGCGCACGACGCCTACGCCGTCTAGGAGTCGGCAACCTCCAAGAGAATAGGCTGCTCCTCCGCTTGAACTTCACCGAGCACAACATATGCGCTCCTCGGTGATCACCTCGTGCAACACATGCACCAAGGCACCCTCAAGTGCAACACATGCACAAGAGGCTCTCAAATCCACTCCTAATTGCAACACATGCAATTAGTGCTCACACTTAAGCTCAAGAAATAAATGGAGAAGAGCAACACATGCACCTTACTCCTACACAGCACCAACACCACCAGTAACCAGCCCCAAGCCCCCCAAGGGGGTATTTATAACCCCACCAAAGAAACTAGCCGTTTGGGGGCAAAATGGGCGAAAATCAAGATTTATGTACTACCGCCTCTAAGGGTCGGTAGTACGCCTGTAGTCTCAACGGTCGGCTAATCTGATACTTTTATGTACTACCTCCTCGAGGGCCTAGAGTACCGATTTTATGTACTACCGCTCCTCGAGCAAGATCTTGCCGCAACTCAACCGAAGAATGTTTCTTCGCGTAAAGCCACCAAGAAGTTTAGGCCCGGTAGTACCACACTTGCGGTACTACCGCAAGCACCCTGCGGTAGTGCCGTTCACTCTGAGAAAACACGGTTTCAACTCGAGAAACAATTCTCCGAAAACCAAAACCAATTCTTTGAGCCTCTAGATGATCAACACATGATCATACACACGTGCAAAACACATTTGCACCTACTTAGCTCATGCTCAAAGAATTCAACCAAATTGCGAAAACGCATCTCGCAAACCAACACCGAACTTACACGATCAACCCTCTAGCCATGTAAGGATCAACACATGATCCCGACACTTTGCAAAACACATTTGCAAATGCCAACACATGCTCTAGGATCGATACGTATAACTCCAACGCTTATTTGCAAAACACATTTGCACAACCGCAACCAACTCCAAATGACGAAAACACATTTCGCCAACAACTCAAGAACTATTTGCAAAATGTATTAAGCAAATCAAACTCGAGTTTATGAGATTAATCCCCCTAGCCATGTGAAGGTCAACACAAGACCCGGTCAACTTGCCAACACCCGTTGCAAGCCCCACTCACATGCTCTGGGGATACCGGACTCATAAACCTCAGTTTATTCGCACAACGAACTTGCAAATAACACGATAAACACATTTCATGCTTGAGCACTACTCTTTGCAACACATGCAAAAGTCTAGCTCCAAGCAACACCAAATCAAGATGCATGAACTCTCTAATTGCAACACATGCAATTCTCTAGTTCCATGCAACACCAAAACCAAACTTCACACTAAACCGAATCAACCGTATGAGCTCTTTACTTGCAACACATGCAAGCCTCTAGCTCCATACGAACACACAAACACAAATCGTGCTTGAGCTCTCTCCTTTTGCAACACATGCAAAACTTAGCTCCAAGCAACCACACGGTTTTATAAAGATGTTTTGCGAAACCAAAGCATGAAGCTTCAACTAATGCAACACATGCAAAAGTGAACCTCACGCAAAAGCCAACGTATTAGCTTATCCTATTTGCAACACATGCAAATCAAAGCATAATGCGAAAACCAAATCCAAATGCTCTTCCTCTTTGCAACACATGCAAATCAGAGCATAAACCAAACAACCAAGCATAACCTTTAACCCATTCGCAACACATGCCAAATGGTTAACCTATATGCAACCACCAAATCCAACTAAGATTTGAGCTTTGAGTGACACTGGATTGAGATCACCAACACATGATGAAGCTCAAGCAAAGAGGCAACCCCTCTTAATAGTACGGCGGTAAAACCTTAGACACAAAGACTACAAAAGTCCTTAGCCTATCTAGTTATACCTTTGCCGCCGCGCAAGCAATCCCCTTTGGGGTCTTTATGATCAACACTTTGATACTCCCCCGGGATCATCACTTGACTCCTCTTCGGGATCCACTCTTGACGCCCATCAACTCATGATGCCGTCCTTGTCCCGTTTTCATTCATCTCTTGGACTTAACCTAACTCAAACACATCTCATGAAAATCGTTAGTCCAAGATACACGGTTGTCTCAATTATCTCTTGCACTCTATTAACACATAATGGATGCCTTTAGATCAATTGAGCACAACCTAAATCAATTTGAATGATTTATATTTGTCTTAAGTACAATAATGCAACTCATGCTTTATTATACTTAAGAGCTTATTCATTTGTCCTCTATTAATCACGAAACATCATCAACACATGATGAAATGTTCTCTATTGATTAACAAGACAAATGAACTTAATTTAAATTATTCATTTAAATTGACTCTTCAAGTTAGAGTGTGAACTCCCCCTAAATATGTGCATCCATGTAGTATATGGATTGGGAAACATGATGCACATTTTGTGGTTAATATAACGGGGACATTCATACTTTAACTCGACTCCAAAGTATGCAATAAATACTTGAATGAATATGCAAACATACCTCGGGTTTTCCATTTTCTCAATGCGATGAGACTAATCAAATATATTCTAAATAAACAAGTTAGTCTCGATATAAGATTTGTCATTAATACCAAGATTAGATTTGTCATTAACACCAAAACCCTAACTAATGAAGGTTGAACTTACAGCGTCCATTACTGATGAATTGTTCATTGCCTACGTCGTGTTAGGGTCATGCGGTCTTACACGCTGCTGACTTAATCCAACTTCGACCAACTGCATATCATGATTCTTCCCCCATGCAGTTAGTACGTGGGAATCCACCAAGTATTTCCCATTTGCGTAAGTTCGGATGTGCGGTGTACATTCCGATCTCACCACCCCAGTATACCTCTATGGGCCCTCATAGAAAATTAGGGATCTATGAGGGATTTCAATCTCCATCTATCATTAGGTATTTAGAACCTCTTGCAGGGGATCTATTTACTACCCAGATATCGATCAGATATTCAATGAGGAACATTTCCTGGCATTAGGGGAAGATTTCAAGTACCAGAAAGAATGCCGTGAAATTGATTGGAATGCTCAAAGTATTTCATCCTCAGATCCACGTACTCAAAAAACCGAACTTCAAGTTCGGAAAATAATTAGTTTGCAAGATATTGCGAACAATCTGCCAGATGCATTTACTGATTATAAAGGTGTCATGAAATCTTTTATTCCTGCAAGGAATGTGCCTGAAAGAGTGGAGGTACCATCTAAAACCACTCAACTTCCGATTAGCAATAAGAGGAAGAGGAGTAAGGCCTCCAAGCAAAATAAGATAGTAAATGCAGATCAACCTATGGTTGATAGACACCAAAGTGGACTTGATCCACAACCCTCTTCGGCTGCGCGCATTGCTGAACATGGGACATCAGATAACCCCAGATCTATCATTACGGGAAATAATGATGAATCTCTTAGGGTGAACGAAATTGCTACAAATTACATTGAGACTGGAGAGTTATTTGACCGAAAAGCTACAGTTGTCGACACTTATTTCTCTGAGCAAATTGCTAACATCCTGAATGATCCAGATCCTAAATCCATGGTAGAGTATAGAAAACGCTCGGACTGGAATTAATGGAAGGAAGCGATCGAAAAAGAGATTGCCTCGCTTTATAAAAGAGAAGTATTCTTGGAAGTGATGCCCACACCTCGTGGCATTTTCCCTGTAGGATACAAGTGGGTTTTCATCCGGAAACGGAATGAAGATAATGAAGTGGTGAGGTATAAAGCAAGGCTAGTAGCTCAAGGCTTCATGCAATGGCCCGGTGTTGATTATAATGAGACTTATTCTCCGGTTATGAGTGGCATAACTTTCTGATATTTAATATCATTGGAAGTACAAAATCGTCTATCTTTGCAGTTGATGGACGTAGTGACAACATACTTGTATGGGTCACTGGATTCTGAGATTTATATGAAGGTTCCCGATGGAATCAATATACTAGATCCAAAGGAAAATCGTAACATTTATTGTGTAAAATTGCAGAAGTCATTATATGGCTTGAAACAATCAGGGCGCATGTGGTACAATCGATTAAGTGAATTCCTTTCTTTAAAGGGGTACACTAATAATGATGACTACCCATGTGTTTTCATTAAGAAATCCTCTACATGATTCTCAGATCATTTGATTACGTTGATGATCTCAACATCATCGACATCTAAACCGATATTAATGAAGCACGTCATCATTTAAAGACGGAGTTTGAGATGAAGGATTTGGGTAAAACCAAATTTTGCTTAGGTTTGCAACTTGAGCATTTACCTTCAGGAATTTTTGTATACTAAGCTACCTATATTCAGAAAATATTGGAGAAATTCAATATGATAAGTCATATCCATCAAGAACACCTATGGTAGTTAGATCTTTAGATATGAAGAAAGACCCTTTTCAACCTCGGGATGATGGACAGGAGATATTGGGACCTGAGTATCCTTATCTCAGTGCTATTTGTGCACTCATGTATCTTGCAAATAGTACCCGACCGGACATTGCATTTGCAGTGAATCTACTTGCAAGAAACAGTGCTGCTCCCACCAAGCGTCATTGGTTTGGAGTGAAGAATGTCTTTAGGTATCTCAATAGTACAAGAGATCTTGATCTTTTCTATGGAAGAAACCAAGATTCGACTTTGATTGGATATACAAATGCTGGCTATTTATCTGATCCCCATAATGCCAGATCACAAACAGGCTTTGTATACTTACAAGGTGGAACAACCATCTCTTGAAAATCTTCCAAACAAACTTTGGTGGCTACCTCTACCAATTATTCTGAAATAATTGCATTATATGAGGCCTCCCGAGAATGTGTTTGGCTTCGCAGAATCATAAACCATATACTTCAGTCATGTGGTATTAGTTCTATTGAATCTCCAACCATTATCTATGAAGATAATGTTGCCTGTATTGTTCAGATGGAGACAGGTTATATTAAGAGCAACATCACTAAACATATTGCTCCAAAATTGTTTTATCCCCATGAATTGCAAAAGAGTGGGGAAATAAACATTCTGCAAACTAAGTCATGTGATAATCTTGCTGATTTATTCACAAAGTCTTTACCTTATTCTACATTTTCTAAATGTGTTAAGGGAATTGGTATGAGACGACTTAGAGATTTGCAGGAGTCAGGGGGAGTTTCTCTCTTTGATAAATAACCTGTTTAACATTATATTGTACTCTTTTCTTTGTGTGAGTTTTTCCTTTTTAAGGTTTTCTCATGTAAAGTTTTTAATGAGGCAATATCGATATAGTTTATATGTCGTATCATCTATTTTTTCCCACTGGGTTTTTTAGAGGATGATATTAGGCATGTCAAGTTCATGGACAAAATAATTCCATATTGATCTCGGAAGATGGATTCGATCAAGGGGGAGTGTTGAGAACTGGATGATCTCATCCATTGAAGACACAAACGAAGTAACCGAAGCAAAGCAACCGAAGCAAGAAACGCAAAGGAAAATAACCAATTACAATCAACACAACTGCCGTTTCTTCATCTCTAACTTCCCCCCCCCCCTCTGTAATCCCCGAACGGGTGTTAATCCACCCGCTCACCATGTATAAATATTGATCAATGAATGGAATACATACACAAGTGTTCATACATCAATTGTCTCTACATTTCACTTCACATCACGTTATTAGACACGTAGTTCTACACTGAGTTCTGAAAAAAAACAAGAACAAAGAAGAACATCAACATTGTTCTTCACATTTCTAGTTCTTGAAAGAAGAAAAGAACGACGACGCAATTCACGGTAAGAATCAAACAAGATGCCGATACTCACTGTGAACCATATGCCGTCTGCATCCTACTCGACGAAGTCATCCGAGAGTTCCATCGCACCGTGCGCCGAGGATTCTTGAATCGCCACCGTCTTCGCATGTCGATCCGCCACAAGACCGACGCAGAATCCTCCCGCCACATAGCCACTGCGGCCACATCATCGTCTCTGCCTCCGGCCACTCGGCGGTAGGTCGACTCGGCCATCTTCCGCTACGTCGGGGGTAGCTGAAGAGGCGCAATTTCACCTCATGGTGCTTTCCCCCACCTCCACCAAGCTGGGCACGTCACCTGCTCCCCTCCAGCGAGCACCTCCACCGAGCACCACCGCTGTCTGCCGCCAGCCCACCTTGCCACCGTTCGATGTCAACCGACTAGTCCCCGAGGTTCGCACAGACCCCCCTCCAGTCCCTGAGCTACCGATTCACTAGCTCCGCCGTTGCTTCACCACCGGCAAGCTCCCCTAAGCTGCACTCTGCTCTTCTATCACTGACAGATGTAGCTGGCATGTCAGTCTCTCGTGCCCCGCTCTCTCTCACACAGTCACTAGCGAGTGGGTCCACACCATCAACCGCGCGTGGGTTCGCTCATACCAAGCCGCTGACACGCAGGCCCGGACTGTCAGCGGCCCAAGTGTTTTCCCTCACATAGCCACTGACAGTGGGTCCCAGCTGTCAGGTGGTAAAAACCTGTTCAGCCCGAAAGATTTGAAAATTTTGAAATCGCGAATAGGTCTTTTCACCGGTTATTTTGTAAAAAGAATCCTGTAGTTCCAGCAAATTTGACACAGACGCCGGCTCTTTCAACAAGAAATATTTAAAAAAATTAAAAATCGCAAACAGGTCCTTCCACTGGTTATTCCGCAAATTTGGTTTGCGAAAAACTCAGACTAAATTTTTTCGCGCTGCACAGCATCGCGCGTGTCTCTACCTAGTAGTTAACATGACCGTACAAGAAACCTGGTGCAAATTATGCATCCGTACAACCAGAACGATGACTATTATCGGAAGATACACGAACTGATTAGAGCGAGCAACAGAGTGAAGACCTGCACACCTGCAGGAATGATTGAGTTGCGTGAAGAAGATCGTATTAATCAAGTACTTCGCACAAAAGAATAAATATGTAAAAGGGTTGGGAGAAGATCATACAAGTCTATAGGAAAGCATCCTCCATAGCCTCCACCTCTGCAAAAGGGTTGATTTTCAGTGTGGGACGGTTGGGATGGGCCTCCGCGACGGTCTTGAAAGCATCCTCCATAGCCTCCACCTCTGCAACACTCGCACCCTGGCTATCTATGCCGACCCAAAACTTAGTGAGGCAGGAGAGGTACTGCATGCCAAAATCGAAACCACCGATCGCAGACTTGAATTCAACTGGTTGGATGCAGAGCTTAAGCTCTTTGAGCGTCGGCATAGATCCAGCTTCAAACATGAGCCCGGTATGCAGAGATCGGAAAGAGAAATCCCGCAAGTTCTGGAATCCGTGGCTGTATCTGATAATAACGAACCTATCTTTGGGGCCCGGAATCAAGTCTAGGACGAGAAACAGCAGAGTGGGTATGTTTCCAATGTTACAAAGATCTTCCTCCTCTGGTATTTCCTTAAGAGTGAGCCATAACTGATGGAGGTTGACAAATGAGCTCACCCATTTGGTAACCTTGCAAATGTTTTCCCCCCTAATACCAAGCCATCGGAGACTCTCCAGACTACAAAATGAGGAATCTGCTGAGAAGTCATCCTCGTTTCTAAGTTGGATACCAATCTGCAGCAGTCTGTGAAGTTTACAGCCATCCAGAATATGGAGAGAAGCGGCTAACATGTCTTTGTAACATCCTTTGTCGCCTTTTAGTTTGTCAATATCCCAATTTATATACAGCAATCTGAGGTTCGTAAGTTCACTGAGTTCTTGGATGAAGTCCCTTGTGTATGAAAAAACATCAATGCTTTGTAGCTCTTGCAAATTTCGCATTTTTCCAATTCCGTCAGGCAACTTAGTCTGAAATCTGACAAATAATCGCAGCAATCTCTGAAGCCGAATAATTGTCGGAGGCAGTTCTTTTATAGATGTCCGCTTCACATCTAGTACCTCTAGACATTGTAGATCTCCGGTTTCTCTTGGAAGCGCATCTATCTTTTCTCCTTCGATCTTCAAGTACCTCAGTTGAGATAATCTTCCAATATTTATGAGATGATGATTTTCTAATCCAGTACAATTACGGATGTCCAGCACGCGTAGAACGCCGAAGTTGGAGATAGGTGGAATATGCTTTACACCACCCAAAATAGTTAGTGACCGGATCTGACATATATTCCAATTTGGAGATACAATAATATGGGTTGCTTGCTTCTCGTTTTGTGCAAGAGAGAGCCTGCGAACGTTGATGTCTGCAGTCGGCAAATGTGTGAGGTGTGTATTGTTGATCATGGTAGCAAAGTTCTCTTCAGTGGACTTGGAAGTGAGGAAATCATGGATGGTGTCATGGACTTGGCAAGACAGTACCTCACCGTTGAAAAGTATTCCCGCTGGTTGAATTAAGCTTCTGTTAATAAGCTCATTAAAGTAAGTATCTCCTAACTTTAGGAGATTATCTTGAGTTTCACTGTGAATAAACCCTTCGGCAGCCCATCTTTGCACCAAATCATCTCTCAAAATAATATCATCTTCTGGAAACAAAGCCACACACAACAGGCATGCTCTTAGATAATGAGGTAGATCAAAATAACTAAGAGACAATATCCTTTTCATGCCCTCTGAATCTGAATCGTCTCCAAGTGCATGACCAATAGATCTTTGTACCCTATCCCACTGATCTGTTGTATGTTTTGTGGCCAACAAACTAGATACAGCAATGATTGCCAATGGTAAACCACCACATTTTTTTAAGATTTCATTAGAAGCTTCCTCGAGGTCAGAAGGGCACCTCTGCTCAGACCCAAAAATTCTTTTTAGAAATAACCTCTTTGAGTCGATTGGACCAAGTGGCTTAATGGTATAAACAAGCTCGCCATCAGAAGAGCAACATGATTGTGCTACATCATTTTTGCGTGTTGTTGTGATTATTCTGCTATCGCACATATTCTTCGGAAAGGAACACTCGAGAATTTTCCATGTTGACTTATGCCATATATCATCCACTACTATAAGGTACCTGTCAAAATATTTGCAAAGCCGTACATTAGTAATGTGGGCATATTACATGAAGATGCAGATCGAGGACGGACTGGACATGTTCCAATTATTACGCCAGAGCCATCCTTCAACATCAAAACGTCATTAGGGATGCTACTACGGGGACAACATATCAAATAATAACTAGCTTTAGAATAAGTTATAAACGGAACCAATAACCTTGTTCACTGTATGAGATACCGCCGCCGAAGAGGCAGCCATGTGCTAAACCAAAGTTTGTGCGAACTGAGGGCCGAGCTAGCGCGGTTGGTTGGGGCGCGAGATGAACAGTCCTTGCTACAATTAACAGTGCTTGCAAAGCCATTAACTATAAACCGACCACAACAATTTGGAAACAAATTGTAGATTTCAAGTATATGAACCATGACCCTAACATTTTCACACGTAAGCCTGACAGCTTCTCCTTTTCGGAAGTGATTTGGGCTAGTCAAGCGGCTGACATGGGTTGTAGGTGGATAGGGGGTATAGTGTATAAAATTAGGTCATGGGAAGACCACTGGTTCGGAAGCTCAACTCTTTTTGAACCAACCTTGCGAAGAGAACATGTAAATGACAAGAGGCGACAGGCAGCGCCGTCTTTACTGCTTTACAACTGCTTATCATAAAGATCGTATGTCAGCAAGAATTATGCAGCTCTGGTTTGTTCTGCTCTGTATCGCCAGTACTACTGCTTTGTCAGATGAGGAGGATGCCATGATATGGCAGCTCCATTCCTCACGTGTTCATAATGTTCAATTCTAATATGCAGTGGTTAATTTTAGTAGGATTGTCCGTGTTCTTATTCCTGCTGTTTGGAAACTTGTTATTCCACCTAGAGTTCAATGCTTTTTACAGTTAGTTTATCACAATTGAAAACTTGTCAAAAAAAAGATAGTATATATCAGATAGTAGCGGAGTCTTTAGCAATGTTTTTTTTTTTGATTGTGTGGTTGCTAAGTGGTTTTGGTCAGGGATTCCTAAAATCGTGCGCAGACAAATTGGAGATGACTTTGAGTCTGTGTCAAGGTGGTGGATTAGTAACAAAGCAAATATGATTCTGAATATGTTGTATTCAGCTGCCTTGTAGTGTCTGTGGAATGAAAGAAACAATATTTCTTTTTGATCTTTTCTATGGTACACTAAATTCAATATAGACCATTCATAATTTTCAATCCAATAGATCAGATTAGCTATTATCTATTTATACTTTCTCTGATAGTAGAATAGTAGAAATACCCTTAATAAATTAATGGCTACATCTGATGTCTTCTAGCTCGCCATATACTACCAACAAAATACAATGTAAAATTTCTCTTGTTTTAACACCGACAATGGTTTGGTATGCAGGTTCTTTGGAGCAAACTGGAGGGAATGCATCTATCAAGGATACACTCAAGACGCTGATGGATCTTTGCATCTATCAGCAGAGAACTCCAAGGACAATGGGGCGCCACAGCTGACATGGATACTACTGCCGAACTGATGCAAACAATGAATAGTCCTGTATGGCCGGAAAGCTGGTTCCGACTTCGGGTTTGATTGTTTGCACTAACTACGAACAGTCCTTGAAAAGCCCTTAACTTGGATAAAACAGAAAGAAAAAAAACGAAAGAAAGGAAAACTTAACTTGGATGTCAAATAGTGAGTCGATGTAATCACATACCGTTTGTTTTCAAGGAATTTCACGATTTCTCCAATTAGTTGCTGTTCGTCGCCTGCTTCAGTATGGGAATAATCCATGTTGCGAATTTGAGATAATACGGTTCTAAAAATCTTCATCATATCGGGATTTCGTGAAATTGACACGAAAGCACGACACTCAAATTTCGCTCCAAGCTTGTGATATACTTGGTTGGCTAGAGTTGTTTTGCCTAGCCCTCCAAATCCGACAATGGAGACAACCTTTAGCTGCTTCACTGATTCACCCTCGCCATTCATGAGCCACCCAACAAGCTTCTCCCTTGGCCCATCTATACCTACAAGTTCTGACACATCTTTATAAATAGTGCGTACCCGTGGGTCAATAGTCACACTTTTAGACTTGGAGGTTCCCTCGTCAATTTGGTACCTTGAGTACCTCTCGCTCACTTCTGCTATTTGCTTCTTGATGTCCTTGATCTCTTTAGCAATCTGATGGCGAGTCTTGATCTCCGCCAACATGTTCTTGCTCTTGTCAATAAGCTTCTTGAATCCACTAGTATTTGAAGTGGACAAGCGATCATCAAGAACCATGAACCTGTCGATGTTGTCCTCAATATCGTAGGACAGCTCCCGCACAACCCTAACCCGGAGCTTGGCTTGCTCGTCAGGTTCCTCCACATCGGACATCCTTAGGAGGAAGGCATTCATTGCTTCAAGCTCATCCTTGAGGAACTTGATGTCACCACGCATATGCTTGAGCATGTTGTACTCATCAGTGAGCATGGCTCCAAGTTTACGCAGGAGGGAACTCATGGCCCCTGTGGATGCACTCACCAAAAATTCGGCCATTGCTCGCTTGCTCTTCGTGTCTACCTGAACAGGGTTTTCTCTAGACACAACCCGGCTTTGGTTTGTGAGCTCTGCTAGCTAACTATGGCCTCATAAGAACGATAGTAGCAGATGATGAACAACCCCTCAATATCTAACGTTATTATGTGTGGATTCTTTTCACAACAACTTTTTTATAATCATGGCATTATTAGATATTATTGGTTTTATATCCTTCATTTTTTAACTAAATTTATGAACTATCAGTCATGTAGACTGTTTCTCTAGTAAATTGTCAAGATATATTGGTGACATGTCATATTCATTAACTACAAGAGCTCTTTGTATGTTCCCCAAAACTAACTCTTAAGAAGAATTTCGAAAGAAACAAATTTAAATCTTAAGAATATTTCGAACAAAAAAAAATTACACTTGGGAGTATCTTAGGATTCGTCCCAAGATTATTTGGGGAATGTACGCGATTACAGCATTGCAGTCGATCAGTGGGATTTGTCCAGAGACCTAACAGTACAGTTTACTAAATTTCGTGGTTCTTGTAGTAATGGTGTCCAATTGTAATACAACGAAGACTTGGGGGTTGACTGGCTATTTTTACTAGCATTTTCCGGTATTGACAGAAAATACAATGCACTCGTCCATGAATTTCGTCGCAAGTTCCTTCATGCAAATAGACGCCACTCAATTAGTGTAGAGCATATTATGTATTTATACAGGTTGTTGTCGTGCATTAAAAAAGGTGATAGCGATGTGTAAATGAGACGCGATTGTCCGTAGTGTCTGGATTTTTTTCAAACAATATATATTTTTTAAGAAATTGCGATATTAATACGTGGATTTAAAAATTTGCAAAAATAGTACACCGTAGCCAAATGGTTTGGTGAAATAGTAGTTTTCGCCATTTGGTTCGGCGAAGATGCTATTTTCGCCAATTCATTTGGCGATTATACATTAATCCGTGATTTGAACGCGATTTGAACCAAATGAACAGCGAGCAACCTATTTTCGCCAAATTGTGTGGCGAAAATTGGTTATTTTCGCCACACCATTTGGCGATAATACTAAAGCGCTCGTAACTTTTTACTCTGAACTCCGATTTAGGTGATATTAAACTCTATGTGAAGTTTATCAAGAGGGCTACAATCTTCACCTATTTTCAAGATTTAAGCAACCATAAATATTTTTAAATATCAGAAAAACAAAGACTCTAATGTCGCCGAAGATTTATAGCAGCTTATGGATTCGCCGATGGGTCATAACCACGGTTTTCTAAAAAAAAGATACAAATTCGTTGAAGGTTTATAGCAGCCTATAGATTCGCCGACGGGTCCTAGCATCTATTTTTACAAAAATACAAAAACCAAAAATACGACCAAATTTCCTAAAATACGTAAAAAAATAGCCGCGGTTTTCTAAAAATAAACGCAGATTCGTCGAAGGTTTATAGCAACCCATGGATTAGTCGACGGGTCCTAACTGCGGTTTTCTAAAAAAAAAAGACAGATTCGTCGGAGGTTTATAGCAACCCATAGATTCGCCGACGGGTCCTAATGACCTATTTTTTTAAAAAAAATACGAAAACCGAAAATATAACTAAATTTTCGGATTTTACACGTTGCATCGTCGTGCACGACGCAGCGTAATGCGTTATTCTGGCTAGTTATTTTTTTTATCTATGATTTTTGCAACTGCCAGGTGGCCGGAAACGGGCCTTATTTGCTTATTCTTTCCATGTCTTTTGTTCTCGAAGCAGGTAATCTGCACTGATGGCATAAACAAACATGAAAGTATTTTGTATAGAGAAAATTATATAGTTCATGTTTGTCACGGAGAGTTAATACAATCCCTAACCTGTTACTCCTTCCGTTTATAAACATAAGGCGTATTTTGACTTTATACAAGGATTAAGGTTACGGTAAAATTGAAAAAGATATGAGAGGAAATGACTTATATACCCCCACTTAATTGTTTTGCAAGATGAGAGATAATACTTTATGTGAATAGTAATAAATAAATTCATATGATTGAGAGAGAATAAATATAAGAGTATAGTAGGAAAGGTTCATTAAATTTACGTTCAAACTTTATATTTCTAAATAAAACCATTGAAACTAGGACTTATATTTATCTACAGAGGAAGTACTAGAAAAAGGTCCATACCACTACCGTTAGCTCGTTAGGGCAGTTGGCGTCGGTACCTGAAAACTCGTCATATCTATATAATCTACGTACTAATCTTGGTGACGTACCGCGACCCCGGCGCTTCACACCCCAGCAGTAGGAATACCAACAAGAAAGAAACCTCCTTGATGTTTACCGGCTTCACGCCTTACAAGCTCCTACATGTTGAAGCAACAAACATTTTACAGCGAGTTCGATAAAATGATCATGGTAATTACAGATTACAGATATCATAATTCAGCGGACCAATTCTTCCAGAGAGGACCCTAACTAAAGTGTGATACTCCTTCCTTAGCAGAGAATGTTTTTACATATATACAAATAATGTACTATCGTTACTGTTTACTCATTGCGTTAAGCTCATAGGTTTCGAATCACACAGGCTATGTTATTTACCTCTTTTAAGAGCCTAACATGGAAGAGACCTTTAACTAAAAACTGCATTTGGAATTTCAATAGCTCTGTTGAGAAAGTATAATGGGATTGCATGATTTGTTAGCTCATTGATATTGCCACATGGCTATATACTGCTGTTAAAATTTAGTTTGTTTGCTTGAGTTATGGGAAAATGGTCTCCCAGAAATCAGATTACCATTTTAATAAATGTTTCATTGGCCATATGTACATTTTTTCCCGATAAAGGATTATATTAAATCCGGTCTCTGCAAATGCATATAACCGAGTTTTACAAAAAAACACAAACGAACACTGGATAGGGAAAACAGGCAAAGGGAACTAATAATCAAAAGCAAATTCGGTAATTGCTTCTCCATCCATTCTTAGCAAAAATATCCAACGCCGCGACCTCCAAAGCCATACTTGCCATCCGCAATGTCGCCCTGTTATCCTCAGACTGCAATTGCGCCCAATACCGCATCCAGTACGTTCCCTTGAACATAGCCTGCATGAAAGAAGAATATTGTTTTTTCTCAAACATTATTTCATTGCGAGTGCGCCAAATAGCCCATAAAAGGGCCACACCTCCCACCAGAATCAGATTTTTTGCACTCGCCGCATCGCGAGTTAACCAACCACCCAACAGATTAGACATGGACGTTGGTGGAGGTAGACCAGTAGCAATAGACACAACTCGCCAAATAGATCTTGCATGATGACAATCTAAAAATAAATGTCGAATTGTTTCATTACAATCACAGAAACAACATTTTTGGTTCCCATTCCAATTTCTTTTAGCAAGATTGTCCTTAGTTAAAATCACCCCTCTTTGAACATACCAGAGGAATATTTTAACTTTCAAAGGAAGTTTCAATTTCCAAATGACTTTATTGGGAAAAGTGATACCCTGGTTCATTAAATAACCATACATAGACCGCACAGTGAACTGCCCATGACTATGCAAACCCTAGTGAAAAATATCCCTTCCATCGGAAATCTGACAGCTAGCAACAGTTGCTACTAAATTATACCATGCCGTTAATTTATCCCCCAATAAAGCCCTTCGAAAAGTAATATTGGGAGGCATTTGAGTCAAAACCTTTGCCACTGTAATATGAGGATGATGAGCAATATTAAATAAAGTTGGAAATTGAACCTTAAGAGGCGTAGAACCCACCTAAATATCCTCCCAAAACCTGGTTTGGGTACCATCATTAATCCGAAAGGATCCGCATGAGAAGAAATCATCTCTAACCTTCAGGAGCCCTTTCCAAACCGACAGCCTCGTGTTTACTATGCACTTGGGAAAAGCATTTAGAGCTTATATACTTATTTGTAAGCAATGTCTGCCAAGTCCCATCCTCATTCAATAATTTAAATAACCATTTACTGAGGAGACATTTGTTCTTAACTTGTAAATCTACAATACCCAGTCCTCCTTGATCTTTAGGACGACAAAGGATATTCCACTTAGCAAGGCGATACTTGTGCTTATCATTGTTGCCTTGCCAAAAAAAACGAGAGCGATAAAAATCTAGCCTTCGAACAACACCCTTAGGAATTTCGAAAAAGGACATCATAAACATAGGTAGACTACTCAGCTTCAAATGAATACATATTGAATACATGTTGAGTAGTGCTTCAAATGCTTTCCCTCCCAATACAGGTTGCATAAATCTTGAAGTGAACAAAGGGGTAAATAATCATCATCTACTATTTATTCATATTTTAGTATTTATGCAACTATCTCAGACTGAGCTGATATGTATCTCAAGCTAGCATACACGAAATTCTAAGCTTTATGTTCATTTCTGTGACAAATCTATGTCTTCCTAAAGTATAGTTATTTATTTGCCTAAGATATGAGAAAATGATCTTGGAGAGAAATAACTATCATTTTAGTTTATCACATTTACATATCAAGATTGTGAGACCCCGTTCTGGCGAACAGGAACCTCCATGTGTATACAGTACTAGTCCCTGGATCAGTAGCTAGCACACACATGTTTACAACAATAATATCACAACCAACAGGGTATTTATAACCTGCAAATGATTAATTATACAGAACAAATTTTTACAACACTTAGGAATAATAAAGTAGCAACAACAACGCAATGAAAAACCAAAACCCAGTGGATTGCCCCAACAACCCGCAGCATTAGACTGGGAAACACCTAGAAGAAAAAGTCGTCATCTAAACTCCCACGACAAGATCAAAATATGCGCTGTCGGCAAGGTCGCTTCTTCATCTTCTCGAGACAGCGAGTAAAGCAAGAATTGAGTACATTGGTACTCAAAGAAGACTTAGTAGCAAATGCAATTAAATAATCATGCGAGCTTAAACAAGGATAGGCTCTAGTTATTTTGCGATTGCTAAAAACAAGAAAGCATAAACTAGTATTAGATTGCAATTGCATTTAAAAACAATTGCGAAAGAATAAGTAATTTCTGAAAGTAACATCTGCTTGCTCAACAGATCTACCCGATCGATGACCATACATGTCGTTTCCTTTGGACATAAAACAGTTGCTAAAACCAGTTTCAAACCGAAACTTCAATTTTCGAAATTAACAAAGTCTAACATTGGAATGACTTCACCAAGTGCTCATGATCATGAAAGCGTGGCTAATTAATTAGATTTTAAACTCGCAGAGGTGTACAACTTTACCCACAAGGAATGATCCACCTTTTTGCCGTGCCATACGACACACTTCCTTTGGTGTGGCAAAGCGATCATACATAGCCGTTACATTATCTAAACATGACTTTACACCAGCCCGGGACGTTAACCCTCGCCCTAAAAACAGAGACACTCACCCAAGCCGTGGATCCACATTTATCACACACAACACCACGTCTCTGTCCATGGCAAGGTGTACACCGTTGCACCGGCCAGGCGATTACCCATACGAACTGCATGGAAGCCCCTCACAAGCAATCCGTATCGGAATGCCTCCTCTAGCTCCCGCCTACCAATGAGCAAAGCCATGTCTAAACAACTTAATAAGCTATGGCCGTCCCATACCGGACCTCGTGGTTGTACGAAATTCTTGGATCAATAGCGTCCCATTGCTCGGTCCTTAAAGCGACGTGGGCGACACTCCACCCTACACTACGTGCAGACCCTTTTTGCACGCCCGGCTATTGCCAATAGTCGCCCACATCCAAGTCATAGTTTTAGTTGGAGTTTTTAGTAAACTAATAGCAACCTTTTCAAATGGCAATTGGTTGAATAAACAATTAAACCGAATCATTTTAGCGTTAAGCATGGCTAGCAGATATTATATCTAACGGTTATAACCACAAAGTGACATTAGTTTATGTCTAACCCATACATATGGTTACAAGGTTCTCATGTCATAATGATTAAAGGAAAACCATAATTACACAGGATAACTAAGCGTTTCTACCCAATATAGTCATTTTTACGGAGAATTACTCGGATGCAATATACAGTTGCAAAAACAACATATTGTAGGTAAATTATCGGCTCAACATGATCAAGGATTTGCTTGCCTTGCTCAAGATGTCAAGATCAATCTCGGGATCAACCGGGATCTTCCTCCATGACAAAGCTCGTCAACGCGTACACGTCGCGCTAATAAGGCGTAAAAGCAAAGAATTAGCAACTAAAAGAGGCAAAAAGAAAGTAGATAGCCAAAACAAATAAAATTGAATACATAAAACAGGGTTACTTAATTGAATTCATTATTTTTATTTTACGAATTCAAGATACAAAGATTTGTGATTTCTTTTATTTATATTTTCGAATTCAAGATGCAAAGATTGATTAAGATTTAATGATTTAATCAATTCAGGCCTAGACAGATCCTTCATCCCTTTTGATTGGATTCAGAGTCAAAGCAACGTTTTAATAAGGTTTTTAGCTATTGACGGCAACTCCCATTGCTAGAATATATATATGAATCATCATATATATGTATGATAGCATATGTATGATTTGGCTTATAAGAATATTCATGAATAACCAGAGACTTCATTAGCTTTGCTGCCAACACAGACCCATTAAACTTTACATCTCATAACTTCTGTTTATACAATGTTCATACTTTTACTTAAAGCATATACTTGTTTTAATCATGTATGTGACACATTCATTTAATGAATTAGTAAGCTAATGGAATATCTCCTCTTAAATACCATTTCATTACATTTTTAAGCTGTTAACAGCATCAGGGTTGCATAAAGATTCATTTTCCTTCATTTGGTCTAAAGTTAAAATTATTAATTACCAATGGCATAAAGTATTTCTTCATGTATTTCATTTATCAGAAATCATACAGTGACTAAACTAAAAATATTTTTACATATTCTAATTCTACTAGATTTTACATGAATTTTAAAATTTATTTCATTTGAATTGGACCAATGGTTCAAAAGATATTCAAATTTGAATGAGCTCGGGTACAATAAAATCTCCTAAAATCAAAACCCTTCCAAATATGGAAAATACGTTTTCCATCAGAGTTGGCGCCTTCCCTTTTTGGCTAAAACCGAATCGGCCACTGTCACTGGGACCCAAATGACAGAGACCGAAACAGGGGAAGGTGGTTTCGGCCTCGCCGGCGGTGAACGGCGGCCGGAACGGAGAAATGGCCGGCACCTAGAGCACCAGCACGACGAGAGGAGTCTAATGGTGGTACTCATTCCACTCGGGACGGCCGGCAACAGGGTCGCCCACGAGCGCCTGCTTCGGCCGCCATGGATTCCGGCGGAAGCTCTACTCCGGCGATCGATTGGCTCGGGTGAGGTCTCTACGAGCATCAGTGAGGTATGGAGGTTTCATTTCACCTGAGTGCTGCGCCGAAGAATTAGCGGAGCGGCTTCGCACCTGTCTGTTGGGAGGCGAGAAGATGACCGGCGGAATCCCGTGAACTGCGAGTGAATGGGTTCAAATTAAAGCTTGGTCAGGACATTAGGATGCACGGCGAAGCTTCTGGACCAAGAAATTTCGGAGATTACCAATCGATTCGAGCTCGCGTTGATTTCCCCTTTCCTGGCTCCTGCATCAATGGCGAAAATGAAGAATGGAGCCAGAAAGCTGATGAATGGAAAGGGGAAAGAATACTAGTGTGTCTCTGGAGTGGCTTTGTATTGGCTTGGCGGACTGTAGGGCGGAGACGCGCGTTAGCAATCGCAGGCGTTCGGCATTGTGCTCGCTTGGAAGGACGGAAACAGGCGGAAGTGTTAATGGCAAAGGCATGGGTCGAGAGACTCGTGGCTAAGCCGAGCTGTGTCCGAGCGGTGATGAGGCGAAGGATGACGCTGAGGAACGACCAAGCGAAGACTGGTTCGATGCATCGGCATGGGCTGCGTCCTTGCTTCGGGAGAATTCGGTGCCACTCACCGGTGATTCAAACGGGAATTGGAGAAGAAAGGCCTGACGGCTGGGTCCAGGGTCCACTGTCAGCCGCCAGAATTTCCACCGCTGTGCCAACAAAACGGAACGGCAACAAGGATGGCCCACAAGTCAGTGACTGGCCGAAAAGAACAGAGTGGTTGGATGTCAATTTCTTCCTCTCTCTCCGATTTTTGGTGAAGGCCAAATGGATACAGATAATGGTGAAAATTTTTGACAGTGTTCTCCAACCAGTGTTCACCCCCTGGTAAAAATTTGAGGTTTAATTAAGTTACCAAAAATTTATAAAAATTCTCTCAATAGTGACTGTTTGATTTCCTAGCCCCTGTCTTCGAATTTTATTTGAATTCAAATGAATTCTATTATTTTTGAAATTTTGTTTTTCTATTGCATTTGGGCTTAAGATACTTGTGTAAAATTTTCAGCTCAATTACTCGAGCCAGTATTTAATTAAAATTCTGACATTGAATTTTCCTTTTTGCCAAGTTTTCTGTTTTCTATTTTTAATAATTCTCAAACCCTTTTATTATTTTATTATATTTTTACTGAGTGTAGATATGTAACTGAGGTTCTCACATAAATTTTCTCAACTCCATTTCCTATTCCAATCATTTTACATCATTTCTGACAATGTATTATTTGGGAATAAAAACTGTTATTCTATTTTTCTTCCTCATTTTTCTTATGTGAAGATTTCATGTGGTAATTAAAATGGCTTATTTACAAGTTCTGGATCCTCCTATTAAATTTTCCAATTTTTCACTTTTTGTTTCTTTGCATTTTCTTCTTTGCATTCTTTTTATTGCAACTCCAAGCACAAAGAAATTCAATAAACTCCAAATAAAATCAAAGACATTATGAACAAACTGAAAAATATTCACATTCAAATTTAAATACTATGTTTTACTGTTCCTAAATTTCTGGGCTGTTACAGATCTACCCCCCTTACAAAAATCTCGACCCCGAGATTTGGCGGGTCTAAAGGAAACTACTCCTGAAAGAACTCGGGAAATTCCTTCCTGAGTCGATCTTCCTGCTCCCAGGTTGCCTCATCTTCAGAATGATTACTCCATTGCACCTTAATCATCTTGTGAGACTTGTTGCGCGTGCGACGTTCAGCTTCTTCTAAAATTCTAATCGGACGCTCCCGATAAGTCAAATCGGGTTGCAAATCAATTTCTTCTAGTTGGGTAAGTTCAGAAGGAAGACGAAGACATTTTCTCAATTGTGATACATGGAAGACGTTATGAACACTGGACAACTGAGGTGGTAATTCCAGTTTGTACGCCTTTTCGCCCATCTTCTCAATAACGCGATATGGCCCAATATATCGTGGCGCCAATTTACCACGAATTTGGAAACGGCGAACACCACGAAGTGGCGAGACTTTAAGATAGACATGATCGTCAACTTCAAAACTCAAGTCACGTCGACGATTGTCGGCATAACTTTTCTGACGAGATTGAGCTTCTCTTAATCGGCTTCTTATCAAATCTACATGCTCTTGAGCTTCTTGTATGAGATCTGGACCAAAGAACTGCCTTTCTCCAGTCTCTGACCAAAACAAAGGTGTTCTACATTTTCTCCCATAAAGAGCTTCAAATGGCGACATTTGCAGACTTGCTTGAAAACTATTGTTATACTGAAAAATTCGCAAATGCCAAACTCTTTTTCCCCAGCTTGGTGCTATAAGATAACACATGTGCTCTTAACATATCTTCCAATATCGATTTGTTCTTTCGGTTTGCCCATCGGTTTGAGGATGATAGGTCAGATCTTGAAATTCAGTTTGGTTCCTAGCATACCATGCAATTTCTCCCAAAAATGAGATGTGAACTGTGAACCACGATCGACACAATTGTTTTGGGACTCGTGCAAACGCACAATATTGCGATATAAAGCTCACCAATTTATCCCTAATAAGTCGCTCGACAGAATAAAATGAGCTACTTTTGTCAATCGATCGACAATTACCCAAATGGAATCATTTCCTTTTGAGTTCGGGCAAACCGGTGATGAAATCCATATCGATATCATCCCATTTCCATTCGAATTTGCAATGGTTGGAGAAGCCCACCGACGTTGATGTTCAGCTTAACGCTACCGACACACATCGCATCTAGCGACATATTCAAGAATGTCCTTCTTCATACCAGCCACCAATACTCCGTTCTAAGATCTTGGTACATTTTGTGCTTCCGGATGAATGGATAATGGCGACTCATGTGCCTCGCATGTAATTAACTTCTTGATTTCGAATCATTCGCACATAAACCGAGATCCTTGAATACTACCCCATCCGAGTCTATAGTAAACTCTTGCACTCTTTACCTTCTTTCAACTGGTTCTGAATTTTAACAACAGCTTCATCTTTAAGTTGTGCGGCTTTAATTTGGCTTTTAAGGGTAGGTTGTACATCAAGAGCGGCTACATAACCATCTTCAACAAGATTCAAATTCAGCTTCTGAAATTCATTCATCAAATCAGCTTGATCAGAAATCCAAGTGCAATAAAGTTTCCGACTGAGAGCATCTGCTACAACATTTGCCTTTCTCGGGTGATAATGAATACCAATGTCATAGTCTTTAATTAGTTCTAACCATCTTCTCTGCCTTAAGTTCAAGTCTGGCTGAGTGAAAAAATATTTAAGACTTTTGTGATCTGTATAAATTTCAGTTCGATTCCCAATAAGATAATGCCGCCATATTTTCAATGCATGAACAACAGCGGCTAACTCCAGATCGTGTGTAGGATAATTCTGCTCATGAGGGCGAAGTTGTCGAGAAGCATATGCAACAACTTTTCCCTCCTGCATTAATACACACCCTAGACCATGATGTGAAGCATCACAATACACGTCAAAGTTTTTATGAATATCAGGTAACACTAGCACCGGGGCTGATGTTAGCCTCTTTTTCAATTCTTGGAAACTTTCTTCACATTCTGGAGTCCAGATAAACTTCTTTTCTTTCTTTAATAGCTGGGTTAATGGTCTTGCAATTTTGGAAAAATTTTCAATGAACCGGCGATAATATCCGGCCATTCCTAGAAAGCTTCAAATTTCCGAAACTGATTGCGGCCTCTCCCAAGCTAATACAGTTTGTACATTGCTGGGATCAACTGCAACCCCTCCTCTTGACAGTACATGACCCAGAAATGCTATCTCCTTTAGCCAAAATTCACACTTCTCAAATTTGGCATAAAGCTGATTTTCTCGCAATTTACTAAGAACCATGTGTAAGTGTTGAGTATGTTCTTCTTCACTTTGGGAATAAATCAGAATGTCATCAATGAAGACTATCACAAATCTATCCAAGTACTCCATGAAAATCTTATTCATCAGATTCATAAAACTTGCAGCATTTGTGAGGCCAAATGACATGACAGTATACTCGTACAATCCGTAACGAGTAACAAATGCAGTTTTAGGAATATCAGACGGTCTGATCTTCAATTGAAAATAACCAAGTCTGAGATCAATTTTTGAAAAGACTTGGGCACCATTCAACTGATCAAATAAATCATCGATGCGAGGAAGTGGATATTTGTTTTTAATGGTGACGTCATTTAGCGTACGGTAGTCTACGCACATACGAAGACCACCATCCTTCTTTTCAACAAATAAGACCGGATCGCTTACAACAAGAACTAGGACGAATAAAACCTTTATCTAATCGCTCTTTGAGTTGCTTCTTTAATTCCATTAAATCATTAGGAGTCATCCGACATCGACGCTTGGATATGGGTGCGATTCGTGCACCAAATCAATAACAAACTCCATGTCACGATCCGTGGCATTCCCGGCAATTCATTAGGAAACACATCAGGATACTCATTAACTACAGGCACTTGATCAATTTTTGAAGAAGACATAGAACATAGCACTGGTTGCGATGGAATAGCTCTAGTGCTAGACAAAAATTCTACATGGATACTATCTTGATTTGTGAGAGCTATTGATTTGTTAGCACAGTCTATATATCCTCGGTGTTTTGCTAACCAATCCATTCCTAAAATAATATCCAACCCAGAAGTTTCTATCAGAATGAAATCAGCATAGAACACTACTCCACTTATTTCTATACTGACATTAGGACAAAGACTTGTAGTTTTAATGGTGGCTCCTGGGGATTTAATAATCATGGGAAAGGATAGTATGTCGGCTTCTAAATCACTTTCCTCGAAAAACTTCTTAGACATAAAGGAATGAGAAGCTCCAGAATCAAATAAAACCAAGGTTGGAACTGAATGCACCAAACACGTACCTAGCACCACATCAGGTGCTTCTTGCGCCTCCTCGGCAGTCACATGGTGTAACTGGCCACGGTTGCCACTTGGAGCTGGAGCCGAAATTGCTCCTGGAGTCGGCTGCACACTAGTCCCACGAGGACGGCCCTGAGATTGGGTGCGCGGCTGCCCCGCCTTCTTCTTGGGACAAGAACTTGCATAATGACCACGTTCATTACAATGAAAGCAAGTGACATTCGACACTGGCTTTGAAGCGGATGCTGTTGTCTTTACTGGTTGTGAGGAGCGAGTGGCTCGCTGCGATTGTTGTTGAGGAGCACGAACCACTTGCCCTCGATCATGCTAAATCGCTGGCGGACGTTGGGCTCATTGATCAGAAGCGGGTCGGCGAGTAAAAGCGGACTGACCGCCTTGCGGCCTAGAAGAACCCGCCCCAACAGATTTGCGCGCAAGCCATTTGCGCTTCCGACTTTCTAAGACATCCTTGCTGCCATGCTCTACTCTGTTTGCTTTATCAACCAAGGTCTGGAAATCATTAATATCCTGAGCGATGAGAGCCCACTTGATTTCTTCATTCAGGTGCTCTCGAAACCGCTCCACCTTGCGAGCTTCATCCTCTACTTCATGAGGGGCATATCGAGACAAGTAATTGAAGCGGTGCAAGTACTCCATGACAGTCATATTGCCTTGCTTCAATTCCAGAAACTCTCGCTTCTTCACTTCTATCACACTGGCCGGTATGTGGGTGCGACGGAAAGCCGTCTTGAATTCGCCATAGCACAACGCTGCCTTGGCGGCAGGTCGCAGTAGCTATCCCACCATATAGCAAAGATCTCCTTGTAGCCGATAGGAAGCATACAAGACTTTTCCCTATCATCACATTGGGCTATGTTTAACTTGTTCTCTCATCGCAGAACCAATTATCCGCCTCAAGTGGCTCAGATGACGGAGTGAAAATTGGCGGTTGCAACCTTAAGAACTCATTCAACTTCGATCCTCCATTGCCCCCTCAATTCACACCTTGGGCGATTCGCTGCAATAGCAGAGTGTGAGTCTGCCGCCCCTGCTCCATCATAGCCAGAACTTGCGCCATGGTTGGCGGCTCTGGCAATTGATCCTCCGGAAGGTTTGGTTCTTGGGGAGCAGCAGGTGGATCACGACGAGCGCCCCGTGAGGTTGAGGCCCTTGTCGTGGGTCCGTGTGGATTAATTTGCATGGGCGAGGAATGCCTGTTCGTTGAGCACGAACGCTCGCCAAACCTCACTTTCCAAGATATTGCTTAAGGATCTAGTGGATCGCATCCTGCATACAATCCTTATTAGAGACTGATGACAAAAGAAAGCATGAATAAATTTTTAATGTGTCCTGGAAGTTTATGATTATTTCATTTTAACTTAAGTATACACAAGAATAATCTCATCGTAAACTTCCACTCGAACAGCTAAAATTTGCGAGAGAAAATTCATACATATACTCATAGAAAACTGCACAAACAAAAGCTGTACATAACATAATACATATTGATGTACACTACCATTTCATACAATACTAAGCATACATACATGCATTCATTTACTTCACAAGCAGTCATCTTCCAGCACCTACTACATATGCATGCTTGCTCATCTACTAGGGCCGAAACATGCATATATATTTTCTACATCCAGCACAGGCCACACTTAAAATATACACATCTCCTATTTGTCTTCCAGTGCTGCAATTACACATATATATATATATATTTTACATTCAGCACTTTACATTACCAAAATATGGTACCACCCAAGCAATTTCTGCTTGCTGTTTCCTACCTCACGCCACAGCTTCTACTCTTGGCCACGCACCGCACTTCCCACTAATCATCAGAGTCACTGGACAGCACTACCATGCCGCGGTTCTTGGGATATGGTGGCGGCACTATCACGCCACAACTACTCTCCGAGCTAGAGGGCTAAAGTGACTCGATCTCAAGGCGTCCATGGGCTGAAATCATTGCAAATACTGCGCTTATTTCGGTGTGGCGCGGCTTAGGCGCGATCTGCAGGACCATCAAGTCCCCTATGGCTCTCGATATATCTTGAGATATGCGTTTACACTAATATTATGAACCTTGCACATTCTGCGCATTAATTTACGACCTATCTCTTGCATTGCTTGATGCCTAGTCTCATTGCAGTGCTTGGCGTGATGTTGCACTATCTGGTCTCTAGTACTCGTAGTAGCATGAGCCTTAACCTTAAATCCAATTGGCGTTTGCTTTATACTAAAAATCGGTTTACTTCTTTTATGGCCAAAATCAACCGCGAATTCTCTTGCCACGTCGGTCCATACTATGTTACGAGTCATCTGTAAAATTTTAAAATAACCAGATTAGTACCCAATAGCATATTTAAAACAACTAGTAATAATAAGATAACATCCATCCTTTAATTATACAATATTGCCAACATCTTACATTAAAACACATACACTAGCAGTTCTTCTTCAACTCACATATTTACAAATAAAAGTGCTGTCGTCCTCTCAAAGCACATCCATACTTGCAACTTAATTTTTACAACTTCCAGCAAGGTTATGCCAATCCCCTAACAAAGCATGCTGTTACAAAAGTGCTTTCCACAATCCTTTCTCATTACCTTACTAACTCCCATCTAAACCTTAGACACATACTAGCAATTTCCAACCTCACTTCTCACATTTACAGCAAAAGTTCAGCTTGCATCTTACCCTGCATACTAATACAAAAGTTTCCTCAACTTTCTCACCATCCTACTAATTCTCTCCTAAGACTCTAGACATATACTCCCTGCGCCTATACACACATGGGGACGCAGGATGATACTCACACACACTAGCGGGATTAATTCCCTTGTCATTCACCAAGCGCGGTAGACTGCCTACAGTAGACATCCTGGCACCTCGAGACCTACCCACCGTAGGGACATACGAGGCCGGTGGGCGCTGTTGAGCAAATGGTATCTCAGAAGCACCACCACTTAGCTTGACGTGGCACGGCTCCTTCGCCACGCCCGATGCTAAGGCGGTCTCTAAAATGCCATACGTCGTGAGTCTCCCTAAGCTCTTGTGCCAACTGCACATAGTGTTGATCTAATCTATTTGCAAAATTCACCATAACTCGTAGACTAGCATTATTAATACTATTAGAGTCCTTATATACACTATCTCCCACTACTAGCCTCCCGGGTAAATAATAATAAGCGGAATCCAAATCCGGGAGGGCTTGCCTAAGACGGACTATCGCTAGATACGCCGCCTCATTCACGGACGCATCTATTGATGACCCAAAGCCCACAAAACTCCGCTCCCCCTCATTCCAAGCAGGCCTAGGGGGCACAAAAACTCTGGTGGCGAACTCTTTTGTCTCCACACTAAGATGAGCTTGGAACACCACATAGCGAGGGTGACCCTCGAAGTGACAGGCCATCAGCAAACTACTTAATGCTCCCATCATCCCTGTCGACTCCACACCTGTAGATTCATGACAGGGCACAAATCTTGCCATCTACAATAATAAAATAAAGAGGAAGGCAAGATTAACATACGTAATTATGAAAGCAAAGAGGCTACAAATAAGAAAGTTAGCGATTATGCTAAGTTCCATTATTAGTAGTAAGGTGAATTTCTAACTTAGCACAAATTAAGTTTTTAGATTTTTACTAACGACCCTGACTCCCGAGGTTTCCTACAGTCTCTATGGCTCTGATACCAATCTTTGGAGACCCCATTCTCGTGACAGAACCTCCATGTGTATACTGAGACTAGTCCTCGGATCAAGAGCTAGCACACACATGTTTACAACAATAATATCACAACCAACAGGTATTTATAACTCGCAAACGATTAATTATACGTAACAAATTTTTACAACACTTAGGAATAATAAAGTAGCAACAACAACTGCAGCGGAAAAACCAAAACCCGGTGGATTGCCCCTACAACCCGCAGCATTAGATCGGGAAACACCTAGAAGAAAAAGTCGTCATCTAAACTCCCACGACAAGATCAAAATATCGCTGTCCGCAAGGTCGCTTCTTCATCTTCCGAGACAAAGTAAAGCAAGAATTGAGTACATTGGTACTCAAAGAAGACTTAATAGCAAATGCAATTAAATAATCATGCAAAGCTTAAACAAGGATAGGCTCTAGTTATTTTGCGGTTGCTAAAAAACGAAGAAAGCATAAACTAGTATTAGATTGCAATTCGCATTTAAAAACAATTGCGAAAGAATAAGTAATTTACAGAAAGTAAATACAGTTGCTCAACCAGTCTACCCGACTGACAGCCATACATGTCGTTTCCTTTGGACATAAAACAGTTGCTAAAACCAGTTTCAAACCGAAACTTCAATTTTCAGAAATTAACAAAGTCTAACATTGGAATGACTTCACCAAGTGCTCATGACCGCGAGCGCGGCTAATTAATTAGATTTTAAACTCTGCAGAGGTGTACAACTTTACCCACAAGGAATGATCCACCCTTTTTGCCAGGCCATACGACACACTTCCTTTGGTGTGCCGGCAAGGCGATCATACATAGCCGTTACATTATCTAAACATGACTTTACACCAGCCCGGGACGTTAACCCTCGCCCTGAAAACAGAGACACTCACCCAAGCCGTGGATCCACATTTATCACACACAACACCATGTCTCTGTCCATGGCAAGGCGTACACGTAATCGCCAAGCGATTACCCATACGAATCGCATGGAAGCCCTCACAAGCAATCCAGATCGGAATGCCTCCGCTAGCTCCCGCCTACCAATGAGCAAAGCCATGTCTAAACAACAATAAGCTATGGCCGTCCCATACCGGACCTCGTGGTTGTACGAAATTTTGGATCAATAGCGCCCCATTGCTCGGTCCTAAAGCGGCGTGGGCGACACTCCACCCTACACTACGTGCAGACCCTTTTTGCACGCCCGGCTATTGCCAATAGTCGCCCACATCCAAGTCATAGTTTTAGTTGGAGTTTTTAGTAAACTAATAGCAACCTTTTCAAATGGCAATTGGTTGAATAAACAGTTCAAATGAATCATTTTAGCGTTAAGCATGGCTAGCAGATATTATATCTAACGGTTATAACCACAGTGACATTAGTTTATGTCTAACCCATACATATGGTTACAAGGTTCTCATGTCATAATGATTAAAGGAAAACCATAATTACACAGGGATAACTAACTGTTCTACCCAATATAGTCATTTTTTACGGAGAATTACTCGGATGCAATATACTGATTGCAAAAACAACATATTGTAGGTAAATTATCGGGCTCAACATGATCAAGGATTTGCTTGCCTTGCTCAAGATCATCAAGATCAATCTCGGGATCAGCCGGGATCTTCCTCCATGACAAAGCTCGCTAACGTCTACACGCCATAATAAGGCGTAAAAGCAAAGAATTAGCAACTAAAAGAGGCAAAAAGAAAGTAGATAGCCAAAACAAATAAAATTGAATACATAAAACAGGGTTACTTAATTGAATTCATTATTTTTATTTTACGAATTCAAGATACAAAGATTTGTGATTTCTTTTATTTATATTTTCGAATTCAAGATGCAAAGATTGATTAAGATTTAATGATTTAATCAATTCAGGCCTAAACAGATCCTTCATCCCTTTTGATTGGATTCAGAGTCAAAGCAACGTTTTAATAAGGTTTTTAGCTATTGACGGCAACTCCCATTGCTAGAATATATATATGAATCATCATATATATGTATGATAGCATATGTATGATTTGGCTTATAAGAATATTCATGAATAACCAGAGACTTCATTAGCTTTGCTGCCAACACAGACCCATTAAACTTTACATCTCATAACTTCTGTTTATACAATGTTCATACTTTTACTTAAAGCATATACTTGTTTTAATCATGTATGTGACACATTCATTTAATGAATTAGTAAGCTAATGGAATATCTCCTCTTAAATACCATTTCATTACATTTTTAAGCTGTTAACAGATCAGGGTTGCATAAAGATTCATTTTCCTTCATTTGGTCTAAAGTTAAAATTATTAATTACCAATGGCATAAAGTATTTCTTCATGTATTTCATTTATCAGAAATCATACAGTGACTAAACTAAAAATATTTTTACATATTCTAATTCTACTAGATTTTACATGAATTTTAAAATTTATTTCATTTGAATTGGACCAATGGTTCAAAAGATATTCAAATTTGAATGAGCTCGGGTACAATAAAATCTCCTAAAATCAAAACCCTTCCAAATATGGAAAATACGTTTTCCATCGAGTTGGCGCCTTTCCTTTTGGCTAAAACCGAATCGCCATCATCCTTCGGGACCCAAATGACAGAGACCAAACAGGGAAGGTGGTTTGGCCTCGGCGTGGCAACGGCGGCGGAACGGAGAAATGGCGGCACCTAGAGCACCAAAGACGACGAGAGGAGTCTAATGGTGGTACTCATTCCACTCGGGACGGCCGGCAAAGTGGTCGCCCACGGCGCTGCTTCGCCGCCATGGATTCGGCGGAAGCTCTACTCCGGCGATCGATTGGCTCGGGCGAGGTCTCTACGAGCATCAGTGAGGTATGGAGGTTTCATTTCACCTGAGTGCTGCGCCGAAGAATTAGCGGAGCGGCTTGCACACGGTGCGCCGGAGGCGGAGAAGATGACCGGCGGAATCCCGTGAACTGCGAGCGAATGGGTTCAAATTAAAGCTTGGTCAGGACATTAGGATGCACGGCGAAGCTTCTGGACCAAGAAATTTTGGAGATTACCAATCGATTCGAGCTCGCGTTGATTTCCCCCTTTCCTGGCTCCCTGCTGTCAATGGCGAAAATGAAGAATGGAGCCAGAAAGCTGATGAATGGAAAGGGGAAAGAATACTAGTGTGTCTCTGGAGTGGCTTTGTATTGGCTTGGCGGACTGTAGGGCGGAGACGCGCGTTAGCAATCGCATGCGTTCGGCATTGTGCTCGCTTGGAAGGACGGAAACAGGCGGAAGTGTTAATGGCGAAGGCATGGGTCGAGAGACTCGTGGCTAAGCCGAGCTGTGTCCGAGCGGTGATGAGGCGAAGGATGACGCTGAGGAACGACCAGCTTAAGATCGGTTCGATGCATCGGCATGGGTTGCGTCCTTGCTTCGGGAGAATTCGGTGCCACTCACCGGTGATTCAAACGGGAATTGGAGAAGAAAGGCCTGACGGCTGGGTCTAGGGTCCACTGTCAGCCGCCAGAATTTCCACCGCTGTGCCAACAAAACGGAACGGCAACAAGGATGGCCCACAAGTCAGTGACTGGCCGAAAAGAACAGAGTGGTTGGATGTCAATTTCTTCCTCTCTCTCCGATTTTTGGTGAAGGCCAAATGGATACAGATAATGGTGAAAATTTTTGACAGTGTTCTCCAACCAGTGTTCACCCCCTGGTAAAAATTTGAGGTTTAATTAAGTTACCAAAAATTTATAAAAATTCTCTCAATAGTGACTGTTTGATTTCCTAACCTCTGTCTTCGAATTTTATTTGAATTCAAATGAATTCTATTATTTTTGAAATTTTGTTTTTCTATTGTATTTGGGCTTAAGATACTTGTGTAAAATTTTCAGCTCAATTACTCGAGCCAGTATTTAATTAAAATTCTGACATTGAATTTTCCTTTTTGCCAAGTTTTCTGTTTTCTATTTTTAATAATTCTCAAACCCTTTTATTATTTTATTATATTTTTACTGAGTGTAGATATGGAACTGAGGTTCTCATATAAATTTTCTCAACTCCATTTGCTATTCCAATCATTTTACATCATTTCTGACAATGTATTATTTGGGAATAAAAACTGTTATTCTATTTTTCTTCCTCATTTTTCTTATGTGAAGATTTCATGTGGTAATTAAAATGGCTTATTTACAAGTTCTGGATCCTCCTATTAAATTTTCCAATTTTTCACTTTTTGTTTCTTTGCATTTTCTTCTTTGCATTCTTTTTATTGCAACTCCAAGCACAAAGAAATTCAATAAACTCCAAATAAAATCAAAGACATTATGAACAAACTGAAAAATATTCACATTCGAATTTAAATACTATGTTTTACTATTCCTAAATTTCTGGGCTGTTACAAAGATGAATAATGAGGTTCCAAGGAATAAAGAATTGCGGTTGGTAAAGTATAGAAAGAATCAGATTAAACATTGTAAGATGTGATATAAACTGTCGGTTAACCTGTTTCATTTTAAAAACAGCATTGTCGTCGCCACACATATTTCCAACAATTGCTCAGAAATTGGTAAAAAAATGTTGTGATTTTTTTTGTTTCTTTTAATAATTTTTTTAGCTACGCAAAAAATGCCAAGTCTAATTCCTTTCATGTAGCAGTTGCGTTATGGCATTTAACGGAGCATATATGCAATCAGATATTTGATGTTGAATGCTATAAGCGATATTATCAGCAAAACATGATCTTTTTCTTCATAATGGACTCTTCAAGCCGACTTACACATTTAGTGCTGCTTCATGACTCCGTGACAGTCTAGATATTTATTCTACAATGATACATGGGATTAATTTAACATCCGCGGCAACGCTCGGGTAACAAATGTTTTTTTTTTAAAAAAATAGGCTATCTTGCCCCTCTCAAAATCAGGGGCCCACATATCAGTGCCCATGTGCCATACAGAAGTGAAATAAACTGGGGGGCCCATGAATCATACGCAGAAGTGGACCGGTAGTTTACTTTGGTCTTAAAGAGGACTGCCAGGTGGGGCCCACAAGTCAAACAAGAGAGAAAAGCCGAGAGGGGGAAAACAGGGAAGGCGCCGTAGTGGCTCCGAGCAGCGGCTGCAAATAGGGGTGGGCATTAAAAAACCGAACCAAACCAAATTAACTGATTATTTTGGTTTTTTCTGTTTTCGATTTTTGGTTTGGTTTTTATTTTATTGTTATTCGGTTTTCGAGTTTCGATTCAATTGTTTTGTTCCGAAAACCGAAATCACCGAAAAAACCGATCAACCGAACGCGTTCCACAAAAATCCCAGTCCCGATTTCTGTCCTCCTCGGCTCCTTAGTAGTCAGTCCTCACGCAGAGAGAGAGACTGATCCCATTCTTCTCCCCCTTCTCTAGATCTCTCTCATCTGATTGTCTCTCCTTCAAATCCCTCTCCAGCTCCCGTCCAGATCTGAGTCTCCTCCTTCGGATGGACTGGACCCCTCCCCTCTCCAGTCTCCCCTACCTCTCCATTCTCCCCCCACGACGTGCTCTGGTTCACCCCCACCTTCGATCCCAATTCGCCTGCGACGGGTGGAGCGGCCTCCGAGGACATGGAGGCATAGCGCCGTAGGGCGGAGCCACAGCGGACGATCTCCTCCATCCTCGATGCAGGCTCCGATGCTCTTATCCATCCACTGCTCCTTCATTCTGGGCGCAGGCTCTTGCATAGCCGCTGTCCTCTATCGACCTGCTAACCCTTGCCGCTGAAAGGATCGAGTTGTCCTAGAGGGGGGTGAATAGGCAACTTTTAAATTTTAGGTTTAAATATCAGCCTTTAACACTAGTTAAAATGAATCCTAAGAGCTCAAATACTGGTAAGCCAATATATTCTACAAACTAACACAAAACTAACAAGAATTATCTAATTAAGAGCAAAGTTCAACAGCAAAAAGTAAACAGTGAAATGTAAACTGAAGGAAAAAGAGGGGATTAAGAGACAAGCTCCCACTTCCACGTTAGAGCACTTCTTTTGGAAGCATTGCTCCCAAAGCTAGTCACAGTAGCTTTGGTCTTCACTAGGGTGATTCTTTCACCACTCCGGTGAAGTGAGTCCTAACCTCTCACAATGATTGTGGCCTTCCACAAACCCCTTTGGATAGGTCGCACCAAAAACTCCTCCAAGTCATCTAGGAATGCCTAGTTCCAAGAGTAATAGACCATTCACAAGGCTTGTCTCTTGGTTCACTAGTACAACACTTACTAGACTAAGCTTGGAGCAAGAACACTTAGGAAATTTTTGTATTTTGAGTTTAGAAGTGAAGCACGGTCTCTTTGATGGCTTGAGAGCTCTAAGATGCTAAAATACCAAGAAAGTCAAAAATTCTATCCAAGGAATACCCTGGATGAACTTTTATAGCCATTTTAGCAAGAGCTAGCCATTGCAACTGCCACAGTAGCCGTTGAACGTATCAGACTGTTAAAAACAAGCTAAGCTCAATTGCCTCGGACTTAGATTGATTAAGCTTCACAACCTGCTCTGTGTACACTAGATCAAAAATACATATACAAGCATTTGTGCTGGACTAAGCCAGCTAGGTCCATCGTACAATATAGGCTTTGGAAAGAAATTGAGTCCGACGAAAATGGTTAGATTTGCACATTTGCGCCAGACAAAATTTGTTTGGTCCGCCGGCTTTTTATATGGGCCATCGAATTTCCAAATTGAGGAATGACAAATATCCAATTATAAATCAAAAGGCGTGATGCCACATTTCTGTACAGTTGTTCTGATTGGGACAACAAATAAAACGTCACTTGTGTGGAAAGATCATGTCAAATTCTTAGCCACATACCAGTCCGATGTGTGGAAAACTAATGGGATTTATTAGCCACAAGTAGTGGCGGATCTAGGATTTTAAGTTAGGGTATGCCGAGTTAATATTATAATATATAATTCAGTAAAATTCAATGAACAATTCGATAAACAACTATAAATATTGTCGAGAAATTCGGTATACGAGTATAAAATAACTAGAAACATGATAATACAAGTATAAATTATAATATAAATAGTTCGAATATTTTAAGTATGAAATATGCATAAAAGAAGTTTACGCACCTACAATAGTTTAAAGTATACAATATTACTTGTCCTTCTTGTCTGGCCTCCGCCTTCTAATAGCCATGAAACTCTTGATTATATCATTTTCATCAATTGGAAAGAAAATATCTCGTTCAATAAACATTTCTGGAAAAGAGATGCAATATTTCCGGAAAAGAGATGAAGCAGCGGCAGCCTTCTTTGCTTCTCGTTTTGCAATATTTCCGGAAAAGAGATGAAGTAGCTGCATGTTTCTAGAAAAGAGATGCAATGTCTCCGTTCCTCTTTATAATTCAACAACTCTACAAACAAAAAAAAGCAATGCATCAACAAGCAACTCTCTAGTCTCTAGCAAAGTAGCAATTATATTTCTTTCTACTCTATAAATCAACTAGCAGTCTTGCACTCAAATTACATGTAGGATCGATATACACTAATATAGCAATCAGAGGGAGTGAATGATTGTGCGGAAGCTAAAACAAAATTTTATTGATTCTCAAATCACCCCTAAACAAATTATAAAAAACTGCTTCGGTTTCAGAAAAACAGACTGACACATGTTAACTAAAACAGTAATTCCTGAAGATCCAACCGTTGGATTGATGTGAAATTTTAACTGTAGAAACTAGATTCAATTTTGAAACTAACCCAATAAGAATTAGCTCAATCGGACATACGGATCTAAAGTTATGACCTTCACAAGCTGACTGTATAAAATAATGACGGTATTATAGACTGTATTAGGCCGAATCTACAGGATATGCCGTGGCATACCGGGCATACCCTGTAGATCCGCCCCTGGCCACAAGCTCCTTAGCAGATCGAGCTCCCAGAGCATATCTGTTCTACAACATCCTAGCCACTCTATTATACGCGGGGGAATTCAAAGCGTGAGGAGGCCATCCACGTCAGTGTCTTTTCATAAAACCCCACGGCAAAGTAGGAAATCGCGGACAGATTCTTCCACGGTAAATTTGAAATCGCGGACAGATCCTTCTACGGTTATTTTGCAAAAAAGACCATATAGTTCTGCAAATTCCGGTTCTTTCGAAAGATTTAAAAATTTTGAGATCACGAATAGGTCTTTCCACAGTTATTTTGCAAAAAGAACCCTGTAGTTCCAGCAAATTTGACACGGACCCCGGCTCTTTCAACAAGAAATATTTAAAAAATTTAAAAATCGCAAGCAGGTCCTTCCACCAGTTATTCCGCAAATTCGGTTTGCGAAAAACTCAGACTAAATGTTTTCGCGCCGCACAGCATCGCGCGCGTCTTTACCTAGTAGTTAACATTACCACAAGAAACCTGGTGCAAATTATGCATCCGTACAACCAGAACGAATGAAACATCAGTTTATATCGGTCTTCCGGTATTGTCCTCCTTACACAGAACAAAGCAAACATCAATGGTATGAACTGCAGGACTGTGTACGAACACACACTAATGGCATGGACAAATTGTACACCTGAACGACGACTGTTGTAAGTTATCATTGAAATAACAAAAGACCACATCTACAAACAGTAAATTATCGGAAGATACACGAACTGATTAGATCGAGCAACAGAGTGAAGACCCGCACACCTGCAGCCTGCAGGAATGATTGAGTTGCGCGAAGAAGATCGTATTAATCAAGTACTTCGCACAAAAGAATAAATATGTACCAAATAAAAAAAACTGATGATAAAAATATTAGCGGTCACATTATGTCTTATAAACTACAAAAGCATTAGCTATGATTGTTGTATGAGAAGGTGCCATACACCTCACTTCTAACATTTTTACTCTACTACAATACTGCAGATACCACAACAATGCATTTCATGCCTGCCGTGCACTTCATATAGCTAACAAGTTCAACTCATCATCAACGTATCCATTGCTGGATCTGTTCTTCAAGAACCAGGTCCATAGCATTTTTGTAGCTGTTAACCGTTTTGATATTTCTGTCACCATTTCAGCCAATATGTCGACTTATCATTTTTTTTAGATAATGGAATACAAAATTCCGGCTTCATCCCTTCAGTAGGGAATCAGACCATATTTATTACAGATTGACAATCAAAATTTAATTGCGCCAAGCGAACCAAATCAACCAGCAGAATAACCAATCCTAAACACAAAAGGCCAACCGAACGAGGTAAATAAATCCAATGCCACAGTCTCCAAATGACGACACACATCTAAGAGACTTGCTTTGATGACTTCACACCGCTGTAATTTGGCCCAAGTTCGAAGCCAATGTGTTCCTCTGAATAAGACCTGCAAGAAAGATTTAGATGTGCGCTTGTCAAAAACAGCATCATTTCTAGTTAGCCATAAGGCCCAGCAAATTCCGGCTACACCTGTATGTAATACAGAACCTTGGACTGACCCACCCTGCTTCACCCACCCATTAAATAAATGATGAATAGATACAGGAGATGGAATACCCAAAGTGATGTATACAACTCGTTGAAAGTGCATCTAGGCCTCTAATTGTGTTTTGGATGATTAATGACAAACGATTAAGGGACTAATGGCTTATGTGAGTATATGAGGAGGTGATAGTCCCAAAAGGAACGCATCTAAGGACAATGACAACCCTCAAAAGAGAAAAGAAGAACGGCGTCGACTTAAAGTAGATTTTTCATTTAAATTGAGTCGATAGAATCGCCGTACTATCAAGAGGGATGGAATGTAGGTGCCTTAGAAATGATCTCTATGCTCAGATGGACAAATTTCACAAAATGAGTTTTGGAAGTCACCAAGCACGGCACTCACTTTGTGTTTTTATTGTGCTGATATTATCGGAATGTCCGATGTGAATATCAGATAGTCCGATAGTATCGGATTTTCCGGTGTGAGTGTGGTTGCTGGCTTTGGATCTCTCTGGAAAAGTCGGACTGTCCGATAGTTGATATCGGAATGTCCGATGTGGTCTGAAAATTTTTCTAAGTCCTTGAGCTTAGAACTCTCGGGAATTATCGGATTGTCCGATGTCATATATCGGATAGTCCGATATGAACTTAGAAGGATTTGGAAATCTGTCTCCTCGTTTAAAATCTCTCAGAAATTATCGGAATGTCCGATGTCATATATCAGACAGTCCGATATGGACTTAGAAGAATTTTGAAAACTTCTTCTTCATTGAAAACTCTCTGGAATTATCGGATTGTCCGATGTCTCATATCGGATAGTCCGATATACGCTTAGAAATTTTGGAAGAAACTGTGTTGTATTGAAAACTCTCGGGTTTTATCGGAACATCCGATGTATGTCATCGGATAGTCCGATATGTGTTTTATTTCAAAAGAATTTGATTTTTTGAGTGGAGTCGACCTGGAGATTTTTACAGATCGGATAGTCCGATGACAGGCATCGAATAGTCCGATTTGGGGTTTGACACAGGGCGAATCGGCTATATTTTGTGTCTTGGCTATAAATACCCCACCCACTCCCTCATTTACTGCTATCTACTTGTGTGCTGAGCATTTACTTCATCTTTGCTACTCTCTTGCTTTCACTTGCTCTCTCTTGTGTTCATCTTTGAGAAATTAGTTGAGAGTTGAAGCAAGTGTCCTTTTAGTGCCTTGTTTGCAAACCGTGAAAGTTCATTTGAGCACTAGGGTGATTTCCAAGAGCTGATCTACACTCCATTTATTACTCTTGGAGATTGAGGTCTCCTAGACGGCTAGGAGTCACCGGTGAGCTCCCGATCTTCGTGTGGGACGCCGCCGGAAGTTTGTGAAGGTTTGATTCCACCTCCGGAAGGAAAGGGATCAAGAAGTGAAACCGGCAAGTGCTTTGTGCAACACCAGGAGGAAAGAGGTCAAGTGAGACCCAGGCTTTGTGCCTCCTCAACGGAGACGTAGGATCTCCTCAAAGATCCGAACTTCGGGAAAAATCAACCGTGCATCGACACTTTGGTGTGGTACTCTCTTGTTGCTTAGAGTAGATTTATTTTGAAGTAACTGCAGCATCTTGATTACTAGTATCTTGCCTAGCACTCACTTGTTGGTCACCTGCCCTAGATCTACCTTCACCTGTGCCAGATCTGTTTTTCATCGCTCTGATCGGATAATCCGATCGCACATATCGGATATTCCGATATATATCAGATAGTCCGATATTAAGGTCGGATAATCCGGTAATTCCGCTGTGATTTAGGTTTAAATTTTTATAAACACCTATTCACCCCCCTCTAGGCGAATTATTCGATCCTTCACTCGCCAAAGGAACTTTGCATAACAACAATCTATGAAAAGATGGTGGATAGTTTCAGTAGATCTGCAGAAACAACACCATTTATCTCCATGCCAGTTGCGCTTCATCAAATTATCTTTAGTCAGTAACACCCCCTTCTTAATATACCACAGAAAAATTTTGATTTTCAAAGGTAACCTCGTATGCCAAATTTCCTGTGATACTTTAATACCTACCATTGTTAACCAGGTATCTATACATAGATTTAACAAAGAAGATCCCAATAGTGTGAAGATGCCACTTGAAACTATCAATTCCCCCTAATAAACTAACATTCATCATTCACGCTACTAAAATCCCCCAGTCTCTGAGGTTATTCCCCAGTAAAGATCTCCTAAAGGATACATTCAGTGGGGCTATCCCAAAGACCTCAGCCACCGTTGCATGTTTCCTCCTGACAATATTAAACAAGGAAGGGAACTGAGCTTTCAAGGGAGAATTTCCCAACCAAATATCTTCCCAAAACCTAACTTGGGTCCCATCTGTGGAATATGTATGTCCCGGAGCCCATCAAGCAGTCATCAAGGCCCAACTAGGCGAACTTGGGTCATATTGATCGGACAAAACTGGAGATCGTTTGGGCCAAGTAAAGCATGAAGAACCAGGATTGGCGTTAGCTAAAGAAGCCGAGTCGTATTGGGTAAAGGATGATTGTAATCCTAACCGCTATCATGTATAACGGATAAGGAGAAGATATATAAGGCATAGTCTCCACCTCGTATCCGAGTGGGACTCCCTCTTGTAACCGCCCTCCCCTGCTATATAAAGGGGGGGGGAGGAGGCATAAGACAGGAAGATCTCATTAGCGAATAGCTACTCGCATATAATTCCAGAGCACAGGACTAGGGTATTATCTCCGCCGTGAGAGCCCGAACCTGTATACATCGGGTGTTCTTGTGCTACCATCGAGTTTGGGTCCTGCGCAGAGCCCTTTTCATTATTGTTTGGTAACAAGCGTCGGCGGTTAGCGCGCGGTAGGGGCTGCGCTAGGATCAATCGCAGCAAGCTCGATGGCAATCTTCAGGAGCATGACCGTCTTTGCGCCGGCTCAGGTATTTCGCTTCGGAAGCCTGGATTTCATCGCCGACAACCTCGGTCGTCTCTCTATTTCGGATTCGGATCAACTCCAATCTGGAACCAATTTGGAGGCTCTCTTAGCCAGCCAACCACTCGGATCAGATCCAGGTACGGCCATCTGTCCCTGGACAGTAAGCCAAAAGCCTGATCCTCGTCCTGAGTTAAAACTGGTTGATGATAAGCCCCGAGTGGCCGAGTACACAAGAAAACCACTCGGATTCGCTGCTATGCACGACTCGTCGCCCTGCACTTCTGATCCAGAGGACGAGGAGGTAGGTCCCCCAAATTTCCACAGCATTTTTGTGATCGAGGCGGACCCACCACCAAAAGATGCGGCAAATGCTACGGAGGGGAACCATCATAATCAAGAAAACCCTGCAAGACTCCTCCAGCACAGAGGCCGAAGCGTGAATGAAGAAATCCTGCAGATGAAGGTGGGGAACCAATCAGTCTTCCATACTCCTCAGCAGAACATCGTCGCTTCCAAGACGCTCCTCGACACCCTGGCACCATTGCTCGGGCCGGACAGCCCGGCCGCTCCGATCGTAGCCTGAGTTGAGCTATGGTTGCGGCGGCGGTCCAACAAAGACCAAGAGGCGCCAAGGAGAAAGAGCCATCTCGCTTTTCGCCCGTCGGCTCGCGGTGAAAGCGATATCTGACCCGATGCGCCACAGAGAGAGTTTGGCGAGAGAGGCGCTCGACGGTATTGGCGGGACCTTCGTGCAGATTTGAACGCCAGAAAGCGTGATCGCGAAGACGAAGAGCACCGCAGGCGTAGAGATGACTATGAACGTTTTGGCATTGGCCACGACGACCGAGAAGACCGCCGCCATCGTGACAAAGGGGAAAGTGAGGGCCACCGAGCTAGGTCGCCTCACCGACGTTCTCCGCAAAGACGAGGCAATGGCCCTATCGAAGGCATTCGGGCCTTTACCCCTCGCCTTCGCCGAGTGGTTTGGCCCGAAGGGTTCAACCCGAAAAGCATCGCTAAGTTCGACGGAGAAAGAGATCCCGAAGCTTGGCTCCAAGTCTACTCCCTTGCGATCATGGCCGCCGGAGGAAATCACAATGTGATGGCCAATTATCTCCCGGTCATGCTCACTTCATCAGCTCAAGCATGGCTCACAGGGCTCCCGGCGAATTCCATAGACTCTTGGGAGGAACTCTGTGAACACTTCATCACCAATTTTCAAGGCACTTACGAGCGACCAGGAACGCAGTGGGACCTATACTACCGCCCGGAAGAAGAAGCGAGGCGCTCGAGAGTTCATCCGACGCTTCATGCAGAAGAAAAATACTATCAGGGACATTTCGGAGGCTGCAGTCATCGCGACATTCCAGAAGGGCGTCAACGACCCCGACTTGATCAAGAAGATGTCTCGCAAGCCGCCATCCACCGTAAGGGAGATGTTTGAGCTAGCAGATCGATATGCAATGGCTTCAGATGCCCTAGCCGAACGACAAGATGATCGCCCATGCCAAAAGGACAAAAAGGATCACACTAAGCCATCAAGGCAACGTGACAGAAAGCGGAAGCCAGAAGAAGTAGTGGCGGCAACCGAACAAGACCGACAACGCGCGCCACGGGCCGACAACTATGAGACGGTGATGGAGGCGATATGCCCCTTTCACCCAAATAGCAAACATGCAGCAAAGGATTGCTTCACGTTGAAAAGATTTGCCAGAGAGCCCAGAAGGCGACCTGCAAAAGGCGAAGTAAGGGAAGAAGAGAAGAAGAAGCAAAACCCCCCTGAAGATGATGACGGAGAATATCAAAAGATGGAACGGGAACTCAATTACATCTATGGAGGTTCGATGGCCTCTCACGAATCAAAGCAGCGAAGCTCTTTGAAAGAGGCGTAAATGCCATCGTTACGCTTTGTACCTCGGTACCTTAAATGGTCCGAGGTCCCCATAACTTTAGTCGTTCGACCATCCAGGACCACATCCGTGCCTCAAAGATTTCACGGTATTGGACCCTGTGGTCCGCAACGTCAAGCTCAAGAAGGTGCTGGTCGATGGAGGAAGCGGACTCAACGTGCTCTTCTCCAAAACTTTCGATGAGATGAAGATCCCTCGCTCCGAATTGAAGCGAGGCTCATCACCCTTCCATGGGGTGATTCCCGGAACCTCTTCCATTCCACTCGGCCAAATTACCCCCGCCGATTCGTTTGGAACCAAAGAGAATTTCGGACGAGTACCTTAACTTTGAAGTAGCCGACTTCGGACGGCATATCACGCCATCTTGGGAAGGCTGGCTTGGCGAGTTCATGGTCGTGCCGATTATACCTACCTCGTCCTGAAAATACCAGGACCAAAGGGTATAATCTCCGTGCATGGCGATGTCAAACGGTCGTTTTTCTGCGACAGAGAAAGTTTCGAGATGGCTGAAGCTCAAGAAATAGCAGGCGACAGAAAGAAGGTCCGACGGTGACGCACATCAAGAAGGCGAAGGAGAGGTGCCAACCAAAAGCGAGCTAAGACAAGTTTGAAGCGATGAAGAAGGGACCAAGAAGGTAATCCTCGATCCATCCAGCTCCAACCAAACAGCTTTGATTGGAACAGGCCTCACGGCCAAATAGGAAGACGCGCTCATCACCTTCCTCCAGGCCAACCGGGACATCTTCGCGTGGAAACCATCCAACATGCCCGGCGTTCCCAGGGAGGTGATCGAGCACTCTTTAAACGTTGACAACAAGGCCAAACCTATCAAGCAGCGGCTTCGTAGGTTCGCTCAGGACAGAAAGGAGGCCATCAAGGAGGAAATCACGAAGCTATTAGCAGCAGGCTTTATAAAAGAAGTGTACCATCCTGACTAGCTGGCGAACCCAGTACTTGTTCGCAAAAAGAATAAAAGTTGGCGCATGTGCGTTGATTATACCGATCTCAACAAGGCCTGCCCGAAAGATCCTTTCGGGTTGCCTCGTATTGACTAAGTGGTAGACTCTCGGCGGGATCACGAACTCCTTAACTACGGGCGCCTACTCAGGATATCACCAGATTCGGCTAAAGGAGGCGGACTGCATCAAAACTTCGTTCATCACTCCGTTCGGAGCCTTCTGCTACATCACAATGCCATTTGGCCTCAAGAATGCAGGCGCAACTTACCAACGCGCGATACAACGGTGCTTTCACTCCCAGATCGGGCGCAATGTGGAGGCATATGTTGACGACGTTGTCGTCAAGTCGCGCAAAGGAAGACCTCATATCGATTTGGATGAAACCTTTGAAAGCCTAAGGTCCTACAAGATGAAGCTCAACCCGAGAAATCGTCTTGAGTCCCATCAGGAAAATTACTCGGATTCATTGTTTCGCGGCGAGGCATCGAGGCAAATCCGAGAAAAAATCAATACAATCACGAAGATGAAGCCTCCACCAATCGTAAAGACGTCCAAAACTTCACGGATGCATGGTGGCACTCGGCGATTCATCTCCGACTAGGTTCACGGGAATGCCTTTTTCAAACTTCTAAAGAAGCAGGGTAACTTTCAATGGACCGCTGAAGCTCAGTCGGCTTTCGAAGAATTGAAGACATTTTTGTCATCTCCACCCGTTCTGGTTCCTCCAATACCAGAAGAACCCCTTCTGCTTTACATCGCCGCAACAACTCACGTAGTCAGCGCGGCAATTGTGGTAGAGCGGAAGGAAACAGGGCACCTCCAGAAAGTCCAGAGACCTGTCTACTTCATCAGTGAGGTATTGGGAGAATCCAAGGTACGCTACCCGCAAGTACAGAAACTACTATACGCCGTGTTGCTCGCCTCCCGCAAACTCAAGCATTACTTCCAAGAGCATTCGATCACGGTGGTCACCACTTTTCCGCTTGGGGATATACTCCACAACCGGGAAGCCACTGGGAGGATCGCAAAATGGGCAGTCGAGCTCGGGTCCTTCGAAGTATCCTTCAAGCCACGGACGGCAGTAAAATCTCAAGTACTTGCCGATTTCACCGCCGAATGGATAGAAGCAAAACCAGTGGCTACAATCACAGCGGCCAAGGCCAAAGAATTCTTCCAAGAAATTGTGGTAAGATTTGGCGTACCAAACAGGATCATCACGGATAATGGAACCCAATTCCGAGGAGAAGACTTTCAAGACTGGTGTGATGAGCTCGGCATCAAAATCTGCTTCGCCTCCGTAGCTCATCCAAAAAGCAACGGTCAGGTGGAAAGAGCAAACGGCATGGTACTACAAGGCCTAAAGGCACGAATCTTCGACCGTCTCAAACCATATGCCACCCGATGGGTGAAAGAAGCGCCATCGAAGACTGGGTGAGAACCACCAGCAGATCCTTTGGCGATCACCCTTCTTTTTGGTCTATGGCTCGGAGGCGGTTCTACCTACAGAATTGACATTCGGATCCCCTCGGGTCCGGAGCTTCAAGGAGGATGAGTCAGAGGAAAGCAGGATGGGAGATATTGACAGGTTAGAAGAGGCAAGAGAGATCGCCGTGATCCAGTCGGCCAGATACCTTCAGGCCCTGCGTCGATATCACGATCGAAACGTTCGAAACCGAGCATTCTCCAAGGGTGATTTGGTTCTGATAAAGAGTCAGAAGCATGAGCACAAGTTATCTCCGATTTGGGAAGGCCCCTACATAGTTGATGAGGTGACACGCCCAGGGGCCTACAGGCTTAAGCGAGAAGACGGCGCAATCATCAGCAATTCATGGAATATAGAGCAACTACGTCGCTTTTATTCTTAAAAAATTCAGCAGGATGTCCAAAATTGACTTGCTACTCAATTGATCCCCAATTAAGCAGTAAGTCGGGGGCTACACCTAATAGTGTTGCGCATGCGCAACACTAAAAAGGATGTTTTGTTCAAAGCAGTACGATGTATCAGAATTATTTATTCAATTGACTTGCTACTCAATTGTTTCTCAATTAAGCAATAAGTCGGGGGCTACACCTAATAGTGTTGCACATGTGCAACCCCGCATGCAAGCCAGTTCCCACTCTTCAGCAACCACGACCGAATTCCGAGTGCTCCAAACCGATGAACACAATGCTCCCAGGACGAAAAAAGTCTAGTCGCCTAAAAACACGCTTGAGGAAAAAACTCGCGTTACTAGGGTGCTACGCTAATCAGGGGGGTCAGGAACACAAAGGAAAAATCACTCGGAAAAGTCGGCCAAAAGCTAAAAGAGGAACTCAGATCTAAAGACAAAGCTGTAGTTAAAATAATATTACAAAAGGGACCATCATTGTCCACGACTTCAAACATCCTTCATCAAATATGTACACAAGCAAAAATACTACTACAAAGTGAGGTCGTCCTGCTCCGCCTTCACGCCCTCCTACGCCCGGCGCACCCGTCCAACGGCTTCAATAAGGGCGTCCCTGGCCTTGATGAGCCTGGGGACGATCTCGATAAAAGCATCGACGGCGGCGGTGTCCCGGACGACGGCCTCCCGCTCCGCCGCCTCCGCCATTGCGAAATCAAATTCCTCCCAGAGCTCGACATCCTCATCCTCGGGCTCTGCAGGGGCGTCATCTCCAAAATTGAAGATGAGGTTCGCAACCCAGGGCGCAACTGGCGGCCCTGGCGACTCGGGAGAAAGGGGCCTCGGAGAGAGATCCTCAGAAGAAGAATCCATGAAGAAAAAGAAAGAACCTGCGTAAGAAAGATAATCCAACGTCAGATATAGATTGACAGGCAGAAAAAATCAAGAAGACGAGCGGGCGAAGGAACCTTTGCGGAAAGAAGAAGATGGACAGACCAGATGAAAAATGATAGTGCGCTGCAGAAATGCGAAAACCAAGGCTAAACTCGTTCTTATACAAGGCACCGCCTGTCCCTGGAGAGAGATTCAGCTTCGCTCGAATTGACGCCTGTCGCCAAGACGGGACGACGGTCCACCTTCTGGACGGGTTATCGTGCGTATCTCGAAGCAGGTCAGGTATTCAATGGAGACGAAGGCGCGTGGACGGCTCAAGATGGCGGACAGCTCAAATAAGCCCAGATTTAAACGGACGCACTAGCGCAAGAATTAAAAGGCAATTCAAGTCCGAAGACAATTCCTTTCAACCCAAAAACGAAAAGCCCAAATTCGGACACAGGAGCAAGTTTAGTACGAACAAGGGATTACACAGGACTTAGATCTAAGTTCTTCACCAAAACAGCAGCAGTATCCTTGACTTCATCCATAAGGGCAAGCGCCTGATCATCATCAACGGTGCGGGCAAAGCCCTCTTGGACAGCTTTAAGCTCCACCCGTGGATACAGAGACTTGGTGATCGCTAACACTGGTGGCGCCAGAATCGCAACATTCTCGGTCTTGCTGAAAACTTCATGGAGGCTTCCTCTAGCCTCTGGATTGTAATGCTGGTGTCACGGGGGACCTCGCTGGTACCAGCTTCATCAGGACTCAAGACCCGCAACACCTTCTCTACGCTCGCCTAGAGGCGGTCGGTCCTTGCTTGGCCTCGAATCTTTTTCGTCAAGCACCGAATCGAGCTCTGCGAGTTGACTCGTGACTCGCGACAAAACCAGTCGGATAAGTTCGAAGACTAGCAAGACAATGATAACGAAGACAGAAGACAAGGTCAAGAATACACCTTCTAATTCCCCTGTCAGCTTGGCCACCTGCTCTTTTGCGTCCGCCTCAGCTTTCTTCAGTCCAGCATTTTGGGAGGAAGAGGCTTCGAATTTCTCCCGGAAATCTGACGAAAGGGCAGATCAGGATGTCAGAAGGCAAGGGACAAATCTAGAATTCAAAAACATTCAGGCGGAATAATTACCATCAGAAAGACTGATCAGGTTTAACTTCTCGGCCTCAAGAGACTGGACACGACTTCGAAGCCCCTCCAATTCCTCTCGATTCTCGGCATGAGTGCGTACAAGCTCCGCTTCATACTCGTTACGGACTTGCTCGAGTTCTTCAGCATAGTCCTTCCTCATTTTCATCCGCGGAAATAACTTTTGAAGAAGATAGTTCCGATCTTCGGCAAAAACTGACAAGCGCTGGAGACGGCAGAATAATATTAAGCTTCACGAAGAAAAGAAGATAAGTGCGGTGCAGACAACTCACCTTGCCGAGACGCGTGCACTCGCGAGCAGCCTCAAAAAATGAGGTCCAGTGCTCTCTCTCGATCTCGCCATCCAAAAGGACCAAGTCACCTTCGTCATCAGTGAACGCGGCCCGCACCGGAGATCTCGGGCGAGGAGGTGGAGGAATTTCGATGCGTGGGGGTGACTGGCAGGAAGAGATGGAAGGAGCTTCTGGCGGAAAAGCAGCGGCATCGATAGAGGGCAGAGTTTGGGCGGCCGGCTCAAGAAGAGGAGGTGATAGGGTATCACTCGGCTCCAGGGGGCACTCGGCCTCAGGGGCTGCCGGAGGTACAATATCAGTTTCAGGGGCTGCTGGAGGAGTAACGTCAGTCGGCACCTCAGCCCCTTCCGCGTCAATTAGGCTTCCATCAGCAACCGCAGGAGGCTTCGGAACCGGTTCCTCATGAAGAGATTCTTCAACGGGATCCCTGCAAAAATAAGCGATCAAGATATGATCCAGAGGGGAGCAAGAGAGGGGAGACAAGGGAATCCAACCTGTTGGACCTTGTTATCTTGCACTTCAAACCCCTCCGGGTAGAAGGGCTATCATCGGCAACACTAGTCGGGCGTGCAAGCGAAGGCACGCTCTCGGCGGCAATACGAGCCTGAGGCTCGGAAACTTCAGGTTTTGAAGATTGACTTGAAGAGGAAGAAGTCGGGGGAGGAGGACGCGTAGCTGCAGTATCCCGAATCCGTGGACCATCAGTCGGGCGTACATGGCTTGCCGACTGCTTCCTCTTAGCGTCCCGGGCAACTGGTTTTTTCCCTTTTCCGCGGGATCGTCATCAGGACCACTTGCTTTACTTACTGCGGTGGTGGTGGTGCCGCAGAGGATGCCACGACTCGAAAGGTCCGCTTGTCGCTCTTGTGAACAGCAAACTCAGGAAGTGGTGCGTCGGAGAAAAAGGCTTCTCGTGACTGCAAAGTTCGAAAAAGAAAGAGAATACGCATTCAGATCAGAATTCTGGCAAAAGCCAAAAAGCAGGATCAACATAGAAAAACCATGTAAACCTCGTACCGAAGGAGTAGGATGGAGTTTGGTAAAAGGCCTCGGGTTTCGAGGAACAACGATCCTCTCGTTTGGGGCGAAGAAATCAGCTGCCCGACTAAAGAACACCGCGGTGGAAATTTCATCCGAAACCTCCCGCGTAGGGTCGTTGCGGCCTTCATATTCATACCCAGGATGAATTCGGTCCTTGAGGGGCTGGATTCGGCGGATGCAGAAGTTGGCAACAACAGCCATACCAGTAAGCCCATCTTCCTTTAATTCAGCAATTAGTCCCAGGAGATCAGCCACTTGGTACGTTCCGTCATCGTTGGGAAGCGATGTCTAGGTAGGAGAAGGCTTGGGGGATGTCCCAGTAAAGGCAGGCAATGGGGGATCAGGATTGGCACAATAAAACCACTCTTGGTGCCAACCCTTGTTTGAAGATTTATAGGGAATATGAAGATAAGATTTTTTCATGCCCTCCCTTAGCTGAAATCCGGCGCCGCCAACCGTCTTGGGAGAATTCTTGCTGGGGAAGGGCTTAAGGAGGAAAAGATGGCGAAAAAGATCAAAATGAGGCCGAATGCCAAGATAGGCCTCACAAAGATTAACAAAGGCAGCGATTTGAAGAATGGAATTAGGGTTAAGATGAGTTAGCTCGATTCCATAAAACTCGAGAATACCGCGTAGAAAAGGGGATGCTGGAAGGCCAAGTCCGCGCTTAAAAAAGGATTCAAAGACAACCGCCTCTTCAGGACGAGGAGTAGGGCAGAATTCACCTGCGGCGGGGCGAGCGGCCAGCATTACCAGAGGCGGAAAAACACCAATGCCAACCAAATCCTCCAGCCGTCCCTCCGTCGTCACCGAAATAGCCCAATCTTTGGTCGAGGCGGAAGGAGGAGCGGTTGTGGGAGAAGGAGGCGACATTTTCTTCCTCACGATCACGCGAAAACTAGGGTAACGAGAAAAGTTATCTCTAGCAGCGGAGGTCGCGAAGGGAAAGAAGATGGAAGGCAAAGGGGCAAGTAGCGATGGTATAAAACCACTTTATTTGCTCCGTTTGATAAGGAAGCGGCGCCGATTCTCGCCCCGAGCGGGAAATCGCACTGCCCTTCCCAAAACCCTGAAACCTCCTTAGGGAGCATTTCAGGGAGGGCTGGCAGGTACGCATGACGTACACGATTGCTGAAGGCCCAAAGAAGAGTCAAGATAACAAAGTGGTATGCCCCAAGATGGGCTCAAAAGCCCGAAATCCGTAAATGCACGGAGTAAAAGGGTACTACTCCAGAAAACAACGTCCTCTTATGGTATGCCTCATGATAGGCCAAAAGCTGATGGCGTTCATAGAACAAAATCAGGTGTCATAAAGATGATTGTTTAAAGGATAAAAGTTTGGAACATACCAGGAATCAGTCGGCCTGATAATCCGGGACAAGGACGGCTCAAAAACTGGCGAGTTCTTCGTGACCTCTCTCTTTTCCCAGCGATAGGCGCTCGGCTAAAAGCACTCGGGAAGACTCAGCAGCTGGCAGACATTCGATCATGAAGCACTCGGGGGCTACTGTGGAATATGTATGTCCCGGAGCCCATCAAGCAGTCATCAAGGCCCAACTAGGCGAACTTGGGTCATATTGATCGGACAAAACTGGAGATCGTTTGGGCCAAGTAAAGCATGAAGAACCAGGATTGGCGTTAGCTAAAGAAGCCGAGTCGTATTGGGTAAAGGATGATTGTAATCCTAACCGCTATCATGTATAACGGATAAGGAGAAGATATATAAGGCATAGTCTCCACCTCGTATCCGAGTGGGACTCCCTCTTGTAACCGCCCTCCCCTGCTATATAAAGGGGGGGGGGAGGAGGCATAAGACAGGAAGATCTCATTAGCGAATAGCTACTCGCATATAATTCCAGAGCACAGGACTAGGGTATTATCTCCACCGTGAGAGCCCGAACCTGTATACATCGGGTGTTCTTGTGCTACCATCGAGTTTGAGTCCGGCGCGTAGCCCCCTTTTCATTATTGTCGGTAACAAACGTCGACACCATCCTTTAAAATATAAGAACCTAAGTTGAGGAATTGAGTTTTGACCCCCATTAGACTACTCCAAAAATGAGAATCACCTGGTTGCTTCTCAATCTGGCTTAAAGTCTTGCCTTTTAAATATTTGTTTCTCAGTAATTGCTACCACATTCCTTGCTCATTACACAACTTGAACAACCACTTGCTCAACAGGCTTTTATTTTGGATACCTAGGTTAAGGATCCCAACTCCACCTTGTTCTTTAGGTTGACAAAGGAGATCCCAACGTGCAAGTCGGTATTTCTTCTTGTGTTGGTCATTTTGCCAAAAGAAACGGGACCTATAATAATCTAACTTCTTCAGGACTCCCCTAGGAATCTGAAAAAAGGACATCATAAACATTGGCAAACTAGACAACACTGAATTAATCAATACCAACCTCCCCCCAACCGATAATAACTTTCCTTTCCAACCACTTAATCTTTTCTCGAATCTGTCCTCAATCATCCTCTAATCAGAATTTCTTAGCTTCCTATAATGCATCGGGATCCCCAAGTATCTAAACGGAAAAGTACCTAACTTACATCCAAACAGATCGGAATAAGTTGCCTCATGATCCCTTGCATTACCGAAGCAAAAAATTTCACTTTTGTGGAAATTAATTTTAAGTCCTGATAGTTGTTCAAATGCACATAGTAGCAATTTCATATTCTTCGCTCCTTTGAAATCATGGTCCATGAAAATTACTGTATCATCAACATACTGAAGGATAGAGAGGCCGTAATCTACTAGATGAGGAATCACACCCTTAATTTGACCATCTTCTTTCGCTCTCGCCAAGATGATAGCCAACATATCCGCTGCTATATTAAAAAGTATTGGGGACAATGGATCACCTTGACGGAGCCCTTTCCGAGTTTGGAAATAAGAACCCAATTGATCATTGACCTGAATTCCAACATTCCCTCCTTGAACAAAAGATTTAACCCAATTACACCAAAGAGGAGAAAAACCTTTCATTCTCAATGTCTGCTGCAGGAAATCCCACCGGACTTTATCGTAAGCCTTCTCAAAGTCAATCTTGAAAATTACTCCATTCCGCTTTCTCTTATGCAATTCATGTAAAGTCTCATGAAAGATAACTGCACCCTCCATAATGTTTCTACCAGGCAGAAACGCTGTTTGAGAAGGCCTAATGATTTTTTGAACCACCTTGGAAATTCTATTAGTAGCCACTTTTGTAAAAATCTTAAAGCTGACATTCAACAAACATATGGGCCTGTATTGTTGAATCTGCTTCGCATCATTAGTTTTTGGCAACAAAATTATAGTCCCAAAATTTAACCTAGAGAGATTTAGGAAACCATGATGAAATTCCTCGAAAAGAGCCATCAAATCTGTTTTGATAACATCCCAGAAAACTTGAAAAAATTCTGGCGGGAAACCGTCTGGACCAGGTGCTTTGTTACTTTCCATCTGGAAAATAGCCCTCTTAATCTCTTCTTCGGTAAAGCTTGAAGTTAAGAGTTCATTTTCCAGCAAAGTAACTTGAGGAATGTCATCAATTCTTGCTTCATCTAACGTTAACTGGACAGGGTCAGGAGGACCAAACAACTTTTTATAATATTTGGTGATATACTTTTTTAACTCAACATCACCTAATATTAGACCCTCCTCTTGCTCCAGTTGAAAATTTTGAGACTTACGATGCTTACCATTAGCCACCATGTGAAAAAACTTGGTATTAGCATCACCTTCTAGCAGGTTCTTTACTTTTGCTTGCTGATACCACTTGATTTCTTCCTCCCTTAACAACTGAGCTAATCTTTCATTCAAAGAGTGTTTTAAATTCAGCTCTTGTAAGAAAGAACCATGGTCTCGATTTTTTGTCCAAAACATCGAGCTTATCAAGCGACCACTTTTTTCCTTCCGATATGTCCCATGCACACTTTTAGCCCAACCCTCAAGTCTTTGTCTAAGGCGTCTAATCTTAGATTGCCAACGATCTAAAGGATTAACTCCGTTATCATTTTTTTCCCAAATACTTTTGACCATGTCAAAAAATCCTGCTCGAGTCAAACAACTAAGTTCAAATTTGAACAGAGGCGACTTAAACGAGGTAGACGAGTCACCAGTATTAAGAAAAAGAGGAGTATGGTCAGAAATATCTCTGGTTAGAGCGAGTAAAGTGGATCTTGGAAATTTTGTCTCCCACTCCGTACTAACTAGCACCCTATCCAGCTTCTCAAAAGTCTGATTAACTAAATTATTCGCCCAAGTATATTTTCTACCTGACATCTCTAATTCACGAAGATTAAAAGCGTCAATAATAGCATTGAACAGAAAAGGCCATCTATTATTATACTTGGCATTACTCTTCTCAGATGGTCCCCTTATGATATTGAAGTCACCACCTATCATCATAGGTAAGGATTCTTTAGTGCAAAGCTGGACAAGCTCCGTCAGAAATTCTTCTTTCGGAAGTTGTTGCGCCGGCCCATACACAGACACCAATATCCACTGGAAACCATCATTTTTGTTTCTAACTTTAAATTTAACAAAATAATCTCTATCCTCAATCTCGCCTATATCAAAAGTCATCAAGTTAACTCCTATTAACATGCCACCAGACCTACCAAGAGGAGATTTACAATGCCACAAAAAGTCCTTACCCGCACAAAGATTTCGGAGGAAATTCTGTGAGCACTCCCTCCTACCAGTTTCTGATAAGGCAATGAAATCCAAATCCTTTTCCAATGTAAGATCAGGTAAAAATTTAAACTTTTTTGGATCTGCTAACCCGTTACAGTTCCAAAAAATCCCTTTCATTATTCTACCACTCAAACAAATTAAGAACTCCTACCTTTTTTCCCCCTTTCTTACGCTGGGATTTTGTTCACCCGGGTATGAGCTTGTTGATCACTGAAATAATCAACCTCACCCTCACTAGAACCCTCAGCAACCTCCCCACAGAAAAGATTTATATCCCTCATTTCCATATCACTGGAACTATCTAAGCAGTCCACACTATCCTGACACAGGGTTGCCGAACTAGGTCTACCCCCCAAAGATAAAGACCTATCAACATTTCAAGACAGTAAGTTTTTAAGAGTTAGAGCATTCTGACTAATCTACTGAATCGAGACTTACCCATGCATATGCCCACCGATTGCAAATTCTTCATAATAACAAACATCATGAAAGGAATCAAAATGAGAAGAGTTGGTAGTACCTTCTCCATCAGAAGCTTCCAAATTAGTTCTTGCTTTCAATTTAGCAGCCCGTTCCATAATGTTTTGATCTGCGATTGCCGCCACTCGTTCTTTCGGAGCGAATCGGAGAAACCATCAACTGAGAAGACTCCTTTAGCGCCAGAGGTAGGACCTTTGTCACCTTGGATGGAGATGTCTCAGACAGCTTAGACATAACCATTGGCACTGGCGTATGCACCTCCTCCTGCCTTTCACTCAGAGTGTTCACATCCATAGCACCAGCCGAAGGTTCTACCACAAACTCTGGAAGTGTACCGAATGGTAGCTTGAGAATGACAGCAGGAGCCTAGCGAGTTGAAGCAGGAGTTGAACTAACATTAACATGAGCCTCAGAGTTAACCTTCTTGTTATCCGTTCTTTTAATACTGCCCTGAACATTAAAATCATCCAGAAGATCCTCTTCCATGTCATCATCCGCACCATCCTCCGGATCAAGATCCATATTTATAAGCATTGGATTATCCGGGTCCATGTTCTTCTCCACCCGAAACTGTAGTTCATATACATAATCCCCAACTACCACACCGACAAATTCAGGAATTAAATCTGGATTCAGACAAGCAATCTTGACTCTAGCCATATTATTTTTCTTAGTGAATTTCATATCCACCTTACGAGTAGCCCCAAGAATGGAACCCACAGCCCAGATGATGGAAAACAGCCGTAGTTCTTGAGTGAGACCTTTGAACTGAACCTACACCTTGGGAATCTCATACCTATAAACATCTGAGCTCTCCTTCTCCTCAATACTCATAGTAGCCTTAACACTTTTAGCGACCACCGGTCCCCATTCAACGAGCCTCTGCAGATCAGCTTTAGATGGGAATGTCGTCACAAAAGTATTGGGGCCACAATCATCCACCTTCCAATCCCGCCATTACGAAGATCTCTCACCTGCTCTAACATTCATCCCTAACATAGAACCCTCAATAACTTTGACAATTGCCATTGTAGAATCAGAAGAAACCTTCTGGGTATGTAACATCCTGAAAATTCAATAAAGTGAAAATGAATGTTTTTAATTTGAAAATAAATTTTGTTGAGTTTCCTTGGCATTGTTGGTTCTTATTTGAATTTTATTGGATTTTTTGTGTTGTATGGAAATTCAACAAATAGAATTAAAGAATGAAAAAGAGGAAAAAGGCAAAAATATAAAAATTAAAAATTTAGAAAATTGCCACGAGAACCCTGATTATTCAATTAAATCATTTTAATCAGCAATTGAGATTTTATGCATAAAATAATGAAGAGATAAAATGAAAAGATAACTTTTAAATCCAAAATAATATATTGTCGGAATTCACATAAAATAATGGAATCACAAATGGAGTTGGAAATTTTACGTAAACATTCTGAGATTTAATTCTTTTGAAAAACAAAATTTCATAAATAATAGACTTCGATTGATCTTGATCAAAAATCAAAATTCGAACCGAAATTCAATCGCAGTCGCCGACGTGTGGGCCACTCGTTGTTTTCCCGTTCCGTTGGCACAATGTTGAAGCTTGTAGTCACTGACAATGGACCCTGGACCCACCTGCCAGACCCATCTTCTCCCTCAAACCTCCATTTGCTCCACCGAAGAACTTTCCCGAAGCCGTTCTTTCCACTGAGCGCAGAACAACCGAGGCACTCTCGATCATTGCCACGAATCCCACTCAAGGCTGCAATTCTTGGCTACAAACCACACCGCAAGGACCTCCTCTCCCATTCCCCTCACTTCCCTTCTTCTTCCCCAGCCTGAGTCGCCCAAAACATCCCCCAAATCGCCATTTCCGTGTGCTCTGCTGCTCGAAGTGCGAGGCAAACTCCGGGTGAGTTAGTGACCCCCCTTCAAATTCCTCACGCATGGAGCATCATTGGCCCCCGCTGACTTCAGCTCAAGCCTCAATTCCAGCTCTCCACGCTGCTGTTATTGCTGCTTGCAGGCGCCCTTCTTCCCGAGTCCGTGCCAGTGGGTAGAGCCCTTGAGTTTCTCCTTCGGGTAAGCCCCAAGAATGGACTCCTGTGATCCCGTGATGCTTACAAAGCCATCGATTCAATCCCTAATGCCGTTGTTTTCTCTCCGAAACTCTCGCCATTTCCGCCGCCCAAGCTCTGCTGCGCGCTGCTCTGGTGTCTCTTCCAGCGAATCGACTTCATCTCCAGACTCTCCTCGCCGAGCTCTACCTCCCCATGCCGTCGCCTTCGCCGGAGGATCACCGGAGCTACCTTCGCCGCGAAGCCCTAGGCCATCCCCTGTTCTCTGTCGCTGGGTAGTGGGGCCAGTGAGACAGGCGCTGGAGGTAGAAGAAGACTGTCCAGAAAGGCGCTTCTCTGCTGGTAAAAACGTATTTCTAGTTTCAGTGCATTTTCCAAATCAGAGAATATTTAATCCTGAATATATTCTACAATTTTAATCGAAGTTAAATGGAACAAATTCCTATATTCATCTGAAATCAAGAATTATTTAAATAGGTAAAAATATTTAACTTCTAAACTGCAGAATCATTAGTTGGATTAAGATTTGATTAGTGTCCCATTATGGTCTTAAATTCAAATATGTGAACAATAGGTCAAGAAATAATAATATGAATTTTTATATGCTACTAAGACCAAGATTAATTTAAATCTACAAAAATATTTAATTGTTGAGTCATAAAGCAATTATTAAAATTTAAAAGGAGATGAACACCCTATTATGAATATTATGGCACATATGAAACATATAACTTTTAAAACAATAAAATATATTCTTGTTTGTCTCTGGAATCATAATAAACTCAAATATGTAAAATCATCTAATGTCGAACTTGATTTAACATAATTGCTTCATAATCATTAATTAACCATATTGTGGCCATTAGCAAAATAATGGCATAATGGATCATAAAATGGTAATGTAATTTTTATAAGTCCCTAAAAGCAGTAAGGATCCATGTATGCAAAAATACTTAGAATCGGACTTAATTTGTATTCTTTTAATAGAAGAAAATGTTAATTAAAACAATAAGTACTTAGATAACCTATTGCAATTGAGGTTTAAATAATGCCAAACTAGTTCTGAAACATTCCTAGGATGATATTCTGCTAATGCCTGAAAAATGAATCAAGAAGCATGTTTAATGTAGTTAGAAACTAAGCTTGAACCTTGGCCGATTTAAGGTTTGCAAATGTGGTCATTTAGTCTATTTCATCGATAGATAAAATAACTCATCCAAGTACTAAAATTAGTAAAATCAGTTTAGTAATACTCTGTAAAGTTTATACTACCATGATCTGTAAAAAGAATCATATTCCATTAAGGTTCGCATATTTATCCTGTAGGTTAAATAACCTTAAGTGATAATTGTTAGCTACTCGCTTTCAATTCGATTTCCTGTAATACAAACCTTAATATCATATTAGCATTTTAAGCAATGAATATAATGTATCAGCCAAAGCCTAAAACTTATGGAATTAGCTTAGGATTGTTATGCAAGGTATAAATCATCTCATTATGAAGAAATAACCATACTTCCTCATGTTCTGCACATTAATCTTAATAGCTGAATAACCCTAAGTAACTACATAACTTTAGACCTTAATGCGAATGAATACACTTTAGGTAATAATGAAGGAAACCTATAGTTAAGTTGTTTTTATCACCAGAACCTTCTCAAATATAATGGAAATGTTATCCGTAGCCTAAATCAGTAGATCTAACTTGCATAAATCTAATTCTAAGCAAAATCAATTGAAGGTAAAGAACTAATCGTTCATAGTCCAATGTGATCAATTAAGCTTTTCCATTAACTCGCAAAGCAACTCATCTAAATCTGAATTTAGTAAAGAATAGCTTAGAAATGACCTTTAAGATATAATCTGCAGTAATCTAAGAAAATATTCCTATTTCGTTTTGCTTTGAATCCGAATCCTATTAGAGCAAAACCCATAAGTTATAAGGTTGCCAAAAATTCATATTGTGAATAGTAAATCAATGAAACTTGCATCTAGTGATTAATTCTATTAATCTTAACCAATTTTATCATCTTGAATTCGTAAAGTAAGATTAATAAATTCATAAAGAGCAATCCCTATTTCTTGTGCAGAGTTTTATCTGTTTTTGCTATTTATTTCCTTGTTGCCTTTATTGAAATTTGTTTATTGCTTTGCTTTATTTTCCGTTGTTCGACGTGTAGACCCGACATCTCTAGCTTCGTCGTCGTCGTCAACGCAATCCTCGTCTTCGTCGTAATCAGTCATTTAAGCAAGGCAAGCATCCTTTGACCATGTTGATCCCAGTATTTTATATTCCTTTTGTGCATCAAATTGTTTTATGCATGCGTTTATTTTACGTAAATTGCTATCTTGTGGTTTTGGTAGTTATACCTGTTGTCTCGTGATCCTCCTTTGATGATTATGAATGTGTAAACCTTGATAACCACAGAATAGGACTAGACATTACTTAATGTCATCACGGTATATCGTTTATTTTATTCCCGCTAGCCATGCTTTAGAATAAATGATGTACATGATCAACTCAATAATTGTTTCGGGAAACATTGGAAATGTCACTGTTGGTGGTGGGTACTTTGATTAAAAACCCAAAATGAAACTATGCTTTGATGCGGGCGATTATTTGGCAATAGCCGTTTGTGCAGAAGTAATTGCACGTAGTGTAGGGTGAAGTGTCGCCCGTGTCACAATTAAGGACCGAGCAATGGGACGCTATTGATCCGAGATTTCCGTGCAACCACAAGGGTGAGGACGGGTTAGCCATAGCTTGTTATGTATTTAGACTTGGCTTTGATCATTGGTAGGCGGGAGCTTGCACAGGATTCCCGTTTGAGTGCGCTGACGGGTTTCTACTTGCTAATGCAACGGTGTCGCCTTGCCATGGACAGAGCGTGGTGTTGGGTGTGATAAATGTGGATCCACGGCTTGGGTGAGTGTCTCTGTTTTTGGCGGGGTTAACATCCGGCTGGGTCAAAGCCATGTCTAAGTATTATAACGACTATGTATGATCGCTTTGGCGAACTGCTTTGTTCTATTGGAGGCGTGTGTCGAAATGTACTCGCAAAAAGGTTGATCATTCCTTGTGGGTAAAGTTGTACACCTCTGCAGAGTTTAAATCTAATTAATTAGCCGCGCTCGCGGTCATGAGCACTCGGTGAAGTCATTTCAATGTTAGCTTTGATTTTCAAAAAGGTTTATTTTATAAGTTAGCTTACCCCATAGATGACCCAATGCTATACCCTGTGTGGGCAAGTATTGGAATCAGCTGTTGTGCCCTGTGTGGATAAAGAACTGGATATATGCCATGCGATGGCAAGGATCGATTCGAACTCACGTCATGGAGGACGGTGAGTGTTATTATGCTTTACTTATTTGTTATCAATTAAATCTTGCTTTTATAAATTCCGTTTGCAAATAACTGGATTTACAAATGAAATTCGCTTTATGCAAATTAACCGTAATAGCCTCCTTTGAAATGGCCTGCATGTATTGTAGGTTTTGCTCAAGTCTTGCTGAGTATGTAAAATACTCACCCTTGCCTAATTATATGTAGGTGGTTGAGTTAGCGCAGATTCGAAGTTGTTCATCGTAAGTTGCGGGATTATTCTTCGTCGTATTCTATCTGAAGTTTATGCCTGGTCAGTTGCCTGCGGGATTGGATGGGCAAACTGTAGGATATTGCTTCTTTTGCTGCTATATTTCTCTGAGTTGTAATATTATTTGTATAATCATTTCCGCTTAATTAATGTTTTGTATGGTTGTGATTTCCAATTGTTGTAAACATGTGAGTGCTAGCTCTTGATCCAGGAATAGCACAAGTAATCACATGGAGGTTCTGTTCATCGAGCGGGTCTCACAGGTACCAAAGAAGCAGGATGTAATAAAAGCCCAAACCCTCTACAGCATAACCACTGGGAATAGCCATAGTCCTAAACTGTTTACTTGCTGTACAGGCCTTTGCAACATGCTCATCTGAACCACAGATATCACAATTCAACTCCGTGGTCCAATCCGAGTTAACATGGCCCTTAGTAAGACATCTATAACAGTATGGCTTGTTAATTTTGTTTTTCACCACTCCCTTAACTAGTGACCCCAATTCTGCCCCTTTCGCCTCAACTAACTCCCTTGACCCAGAAAGAGCTGGCATTTGAATTGTAGTTTGCTTACTAGCCTCCATTTTGGAAGATGAGCGAGAGTAGCGAGATTGCACCACTATTGTGAAGATGGCGCTGGAGACCGGATACCAAGCAACATGCGCCCATCGTTCCCATGGCTGCCCCCGACCACAGAGTCATCGCCGCGAGCACCATAACCTCCTCCTCCAATTCCGATCCGACCAGAAGCCTGGCCCTCACCACGAAAACCCCTCCCGCCTTGCCGAAAATCTCTTCCCCGGCCATAACCACCGCGATTGTAGCCACCGCCTCCATAATAACCTCGACCCCCACGGTAGCGGCGACCAACATACCCCGGGTTGAAACCAGGCTGGAAACCAGGATTAAACCGCTGCGCCACCTGATCGACCTTGCTCCCGCTTCCACCGGCCCCATTGCCCTGCATAGACATCGTTCGTCCCCCTTCGCGCACCACCGCCGCGTAAGAACGACGAAGCGGAACAGAGGGCTGCGAGAGTTTCCGATTAGGGTTGGGACGAAAAGAGCCCGTGCGTGAGAAAAGCGCTACCAAACCTTGTGTCCGCCTAAACCTTCCACCGGGGCCCAGTAGAATCCAATTTGGATCACCGGGTGAAATACTCTGGGCCAACTTGGGCTGAAAACTTTTTTTACATGCATGTGAAGGTAAGAATTTTTCCACCTCACAACACCCCTCAAGAAGGTTAAATTTCAGCATCGACTTAGAACCAATATTCCTCACATCCAATGTTGAACCAAAAGGCAACAAAGCCGGTTGCAACAAAATGGAGCCACGTCGACATGAACCCAAGTTACCACAATTTGCCGAATTCAACGCATCCCCAAAGGTTCTCGGTGGTGTCACCCGAGGCGGGGGTAAGGGATCCGAAAATATGCAAGTTACCTGTCCAAAAATTACACTCACCTTAACCAGGGCTCCACCCGTACCCGTCAAACACAAGCTTGACGACTTATCATTTACATATGCAAGTTGAGGTTTCCTTTTATATAATTGGTTAGTGTTGCTTTGGGGAGGGTGGAGGTGTTTTGCGTGTTAAGGCAGTCATGTAGCAGGATAAAATTTCCCTGTTCTTGATATTCTTCTAAAATTTCCTTTCAACATCCTCATAAGGAACGCTACTCCTGCTCAGATGAGTTGTAGCCACATAGCTTTCTTGTGTGAAACAATTCATCTACTGCAGCGCTTTTTCCTAGTGCTCGGTCATAAATGTTTTGCTAATATATTTTGAATTTGACACAAGCAGGATAAATTCTCCAACTCTGCGACATCATCACTGTCGAGCACTGCTATAACTGGTGAGATGTCCAAGATGGCAGCACAAGCTGTTGGTAATTCAGTGTCCGAGTTCCAATCAGGCTTTAGCAATGTGAGGACTGACTTGGCAACGAGGGTTTCTTTCAAGGTCAGCTTTACTTATTGCATCAAGTACATTGTTAGAAATTTTAAGCATATTTCTTGACTTGTTTATTGTTGGTACCGTTGACAAAATGTCTCGAAATTATGGATTCGTTCTGCTTTAGTATGGGTGCACGAGAGGGGTAGCTGGTGCGCCGTTCTTCTTTGTGAACGGCTTCCTTCAACCTGGAGGTGGATCACCTATTGACTACGGCACATGGGTCAGCATCCTGGATCCCCTTGTTGCGCAGCATGGTGATAGAATCGAGATGTATGTAAGTACTTGAAGTGTCTTGTGAATGATATCGGTGCTTGGCTAATGTACTGACAGCTGTAGTTGTTAGAATAATTGGGCTAGGGTCCATTTATAATTAAATCAATAAATCCCAAGGCCCATGTGTAATACTAGGAGTTATGAGGACATTAATCCCATATGGGTAATTGAGAGGTGATTGACCCGACTTAAATAGCCAGGTCATGCGTCCATATGTTGTGAGGTTGGAAAAGGGATTGGTTGTGCACACCTGCTGCATGTATGCCGAGCCGAGCCTTGGCCTTGGCGCAGGCCATGAGTGAGAGACAGACGGACGGACGGACGTGATGTCTTGGTTCATAATTGGCGTCGATTACTTATGGCGATGTGTTAATGGTTCTTTTGATGACGTCGATTACTTAAGCGATGTGATAATGGCTCAGACGTCCAGTACATCTTCTCCTGGCCTTCTTCTGGCGTTTTTTTTGGAAAAACCTCAGATATATTCCTCCTCTCTAGGCTCGCTCTCGCGGCTGTTTTGAGTGTTCCGTCTCATTCACTCGGCGCCTGAGCGAATAGAGAGCGAGCCTCGAAACCTTGCCCGCTGCGAGTTCCTGCTCGGGAAAAGCCGGCAATCAGGTTTTTGGGGAGCGCACCGCGCGACTGCTCCGATTCGATCGACTACATCCTCTACTTCCAGAAGTCCGTTCGGGGAACTGCACTGCGAACCTCTACGCTGCATCAACTAAGATCGACTACATCGAATAGCTGCGATCAGAATGTCGACTGGTCCGCAGAACAGCGCCACCATTGCCTCCGGTAATGGTCCCGCTACTGGGTACTTTCTTAAACTCTCCTTTTGCATGTTCTATTTTCTACAAATCTGTGAGCTAGACATGATAGTTTGTTCAAACTTTGATTTGTCTAGCAAAACAATTAACACTATATTATTGTTCATCTTGATCACATATGTCATGGTTTATTATACAACTTTATGGATTAAAAAAATGCCGGAAAAACTTACTAATTCCAACAATCCAAAAACCTGATCGTAGGTCTTTTTGACTCTTGGCTTTCTTTGCGCTAAAACCCCTTGTGTTTGAGGGCAAATTATAAAAGATGGCGTGCAAAATGATCCTGTGGTTGTGACCATGAGCGTGTATTATGTTGCAAGCGGAAAGCCTAAGCCTGGAGAAACGCAACTCACTCCCGAAAAGGAGCAAGCGTTTGAGGCTGCGGATAACTTGTTTCGTGGTGCAATCATTAGCGTTCTTGGTGAAAACATTGTGGATGCATATATGCACTTGTTCACCGGCAAGGAAATGTGGGATGCGCTTGAGGCCAAGTTTGGGGTCTCGATGCAGCGATGGAATGCGTCATGGAGCAGTTTCATGACTACAGAATGGTTGATAACCGCTTACGTAGTAGAACGAGCTCATGAGATTGATCGCTTGCAAAAGAACTCGAAAATTTCCCATGTGTGTTACCTGACAAGTTTGTGGCAGGATGTATAATTGCTAAGTTGCCGCATTCTTGGAAGGATTTTGCTACTTCTCTAAAGCACAAGAGACAAGAATTCAGCGTTGCTGATCTGATTGGTTCTCTTGATGTTGAGGAGAAGGCGAGAGCAAAAGACACGCGTGTGAAGGGACATGAGGGAAATTCTAGTGCCAATGTGGTGCAGAGAAAGAATTTCCAATCCCAAAAGAAAGGCAAAAACAAGCCTGAGAACAAAAACAATGCCATTAGGACTACGGTTTTAAGAAGAAGAAGAAGAACAAGAAAGGAGGCTGCTTTGTGTGCGGAAGTTCTGACCATTGGGCCAAGGACTGTCCAGAACGCAAGGATAAGCAGAAAAAATCAGCAAATGTTGTTGTTGCCAATACTGATGTTGGAACGTCCGGGTATGGTAATTTACCCTCAGTTCTTTCAGTATGTCATTTACCTGATTGGTGGATTGACACCGGGGCAAATATTCATGTATGTGCTGATATTTCCTTGTTTTCTTCTTATCAGGTCGCAAGGACTTCCTCCATCGTGATGGGGAACGGATCACATGCTTATGTTAAGTGGTGTTGGCACGGTCGATCTGAAGTTTACCGGGAAAGACCGTGGCGGTGAAACGTCTGACATGTCCCATCTATCAAGAAGAACTTGGTCAGCGGCTCTCTCCTGTGTAAAGAGGGCTATAAACTGGTGTTTGAATCCAATAAATGTGTTGTCTCTAAGTTTGGAACATTTGTTGGAAAAGGCTATGAGAGCGGAGGCTTGTTCCGCTTATCTTTGTCGGATTTGTGTAATAACGTTGTTAACCATGTGTGTGATGATGAGGCCAATGTTTGGCATTCCCGGCTTTGTCATATTAATCTTGGTTGCATGAAGCGCTTAGCCAGTATGAGTTTAATTCCAAAGTTAACGTCTGTCAAAAGTTCTAAGTGCCAAACGTGTGTGCAATCTAAGCAAACTCGCAAGCCTCACAAGGCAGCAGAGGCGAGAAGCTTGGCACCGTTAGAACTAATTCACTCGGATTTGTGCGAAATGAATGGTGTGTTGACAAAAGCGAAAGAAATATTTCATAGCGTTGATAGATGATTCTACTAGATTTTGCTACGTGTATTTATTGAAGTCAAAAGATGAGGCGTTTCACTATTTTAAAATCTATAAAGCTGAAGCAGAAAATCAACTTGAGAGAAAGATTAAGCGGGTTAGGTCCGATCGTGGTGGAGAATATTTTTCAAATGAGTTCAATTTATTCTGCGAGGAACATGGCATAATTCATGAGAGGGCGCCTCCTATTCATCGCAATCAAGCGGGGTTGCGGAGAGGAAGAACCGCACTCTAAGCGAGATGGTTAACGCCATGTTAGATACATCGGGACTTTCTAAGGAATGGTGGGGTGAGGCTATATTGACGGCATGTCATGTCCTAAACAGAGTTCCTACAAAGAATAAAGAGATAACCCGTTTGAGGAATGGGAAAAGAAAAGATTGAATCTCTCCTACTTACGAACTTGGGGTTGTTTGGCTAAGGTCGATGTACCAATCCCAAAGAAGCGTAAGCTTGGACCATGAGCCGTGGATTGTGTTTTTCTTGGTTATGCTTTTCACAGCGTTGGGTATAGATTTTTAATAGTAAAATCTGGTATTCATGATATGCATGAAGGCACCATAATAGAATCCAGAGACGTCACATTTTTTGAGGATGTATTTCCAATGAAAGAAACACCTAGCATTTCTAGCAAAGAATCTATCATTTCTCCTGAGCCTACTATTCCTGTAATGCACAATGAACCCTCACTTGTGGAAAATCCTATAGATGAAGGCAATGAAGTAACTCGCAAGAGTAAGAGACAAAGGACTGCAAAGTCTTTTGGTGATGACTTTATTGTATATCTAGTGGATGATACTCCAAAACCATTCTTTGAGGCTTATTCATCTCGGGACGCCGACTATTGGAAGGAAGCGGTTGGAGTGAGATGGATTCTATCATGACTAATGGAACTTGGGAGATCGTGGATCGTCCTTACGGTGTATACCGTAGGATGTAAGTGGGTGTTTAAAAGAAGCTTAAGCGATGGTACGATTGATAAGTACAAAGCGAGGCTTGTTGCAAAGGGTTATACCGTAAAGAAGGCGAAGACTTCTTCGATACTTATTCACCAGTTGCGACCGACTACTATTCGAGTACTACTATCATTGGCTACCTCTCACGGTCGATTGTCCATCAAATGGGCGTTAAGACGGCTTTCCTTAATGGAGAGTTGGAGGAGAAATTTACATGGAAACGACGGATGGATTTGTAGTAAAGGGTCATGAAGGAAGGTGTGTAAATTGTTGAAGTCCTTATGACCTTAAGCGAGCACCTAAGCGATGGCATGAGAAGTTCGACAGAACTTTGACATCTCTGGCTTTATTGTGAATGAAGTCGACGGATCGTGTATTACCGCTATGGTGGGGGAGAGGAGTGATCTTGTGTTTGTATGTCGATGACATACTGATATTTGGGACGAACCTTAATTTAATTAAGGAGGTCAAGGACTTTTTGTCTGAAAGCTTTGAAATGAAGGATTTGGGAGAAGCGGACGTCATCTTAAACATTAAGTTGTTAAGAGAAGATGGTGGTGGGGTCACACTTGTGCAATCCCATTATGTGGAAAAGGTATTGAGTCGCTTTGGTTTTAGTGACTGCAAGCCTGCTCCAACGCCGTATGATCCTAGTGTGCTATTACGAAAAAATCAGAGTATAGCAATGGATCAATTGAGATATTCCCAGATCATTGGCTCGCTGATGTATCTAGCTAGTGCTACGAGGCGGATATCTCGCTTCTTTGTGAGCAAACTCACCGGTTTGTTTCAAACCGGAGGTGATCACCTGGCGTGCTCTAGAAAGAGTATTGCGCTACCTAAAAGGGAATGACAAGCTATGGAATTCACTACAGGGTATCCAAGGGTCTTTGGAGGGTTCTGATGATTCTAACTGGATATCTGATGCTGATGAGATAAAAGCCACAAGTGGATATGTGTTCACTTTGGGAGGTGGCGCTGTTTCATGGAAGTCTTGCAAGCAGACCATCTTAACGAGGTCAACAATGGAAGCAGAACTCACAGCATTAGACACCGCCACTGTTGAAGCCGACTGGCTGCGTGAGCTTGTGATGGACTTGCCGGTGGTTGAGAAACCGGTACCTGCTATTCTTTTGAACTGTGACAATCAAACTGTAATTGTCAAGGTCAACAGTTCTAAGGATAACATGAAGTCTTCAAGACACGTCAAGAGGCGGTTGAAGTCTGTCAGGAAAATGAAAAACTCCGGAGTGATAGCATTGGACTATGTCCAGACGGCTAAAAACCTGGCAGATCCCTTTACCAAGGGACTATCACGGAATGTGATAGATGAAGCATCGAGGGAGATGGGCTTGAGACCCACATGAGTCACGCCTTAGTAGTAACTCATCCTATGTGATCGGAGATCCCGTGAAGTAGGGTGGTGAAACAAGCTATTGGCTGGCTGGGAGGAGAGTATTCTTGTACAAATCCCACTCTATTGAAGATGCATTACTCTCCTATTCTGTATGGCAGGTTGGTTATACCTTAATGTGTTCCGAGTGGCTTACAAAGCAGAGGTGTTGTCCTACAGAACATCTTATGAGGAATACACCTATATGAGCCCGACTGCTAGTCACAATCTATGAGACTGGGTGATCTCTAGAAGCTCATGAAAGGCTAAGGAGTATGACTTATACGCTCCAAACCGAGGGGATGCTTATGGCAGCCTAGTACCAGTAAAGGACTTTGGTGAAACTTATTCGCACAAAACTGTCAATTCAAGGCATAGTCCATTGTTCAGTTGTGGATGAGTGTAGCCTTTGTCCTAGGTGGATGTTCAACTTAACAGTCTCCGTTAAACACCTTTGGTATATCAAGCGAGTAGTGGGCGAGAGTATTTCACATATGCCTTGGAATTTGGTGGGGATTGTTAGAATAATTGGGCTAGGGTCCATTTATAATTAAATCAATAAATCCCAAGGCCCATGTGTAATACTAGGAGTTATGAGGACATTAATCCCATATGGGTAATTGAGAGGTGATTGACCCGACTTAAATAGCCAGGTCATGCGTCCATATGTTGTGAGGTTGGAAAAGGGGATTGGTTTGTACACACGCTACATGCTGCTGAGAAGCCGAGCCGAGCCGAGAGCGAGGCGAGGCGAGGCGAATGCGCTTGGCGCAGCGCAGCGCAGCCGCAGGCAGACGGACGGACGTGATGTCTTTGGCGAAGTTTTTTTGTTAAGAGTAATTAATTTGAGCGTTTATGACTAGTAATCTTGGCCGTTACTAGTAACGGACGTGGTTGATGGTGGTTCATAATTGGCGTCGATTACTTATGGCGATGTGTTAATGGCTTTTTGATGACGTCGATTACTTGTAATCGATGTGATAATAACTCGAGCGCCCAATACATCTTCTCCTGGCCTTCTTCTGGCGTTTTTTTTGAAAAAACCTCAGATATATTCCTCCTCTCTAGGCTCTGCTACTGCAGCTGTTTTCGAGTGTTCCCGTCTCTGTTCACTGCGCGCACAGACGAATAGAGAGAGCAGGCCTCCGAAACCTTGCCCGCTGCGAGTTCCTGCTCGGGAAAAGCCGGCAATCAGGTTTTTGGGGAGCGCACCGCGCGACTGCTCCGATTCGATCGACTACATCCTCTACTTCCAGAAGTCCGTTCGGGGAACTGCACTGCGAACCTCTACGCTGCATCAACTAAGATCGACTACATCGAATAGCTGCGATCAGAATGTCGACTGGTCCGCAGAACAGCGCCACCATTGCCTCCGGTAATGGTCCCGCTACTGGGTACTTTCTTAAACTCTCCTTTTGCATGTTCTATTTTCTACAAATCTGTGAGCTAGACATGATAGTTTGTTCAAACTTTGATTTGTCTAGCAAAACAATTAACACTATATTATTGTTCATCTTGATCACATATGTCATGGTTTATTATACAACTTTATGGATTAAAAAATGCCGGAAAAACTTACTAATTCCAACAGTAGTTTGTTAGCTTCGCGCTGATGAATAGTATTTTCCCATGGTTGTGGCTCGGTGGCTTTTGTTTGACAATACCCTGTGTTAAGACGAAACAATCTTGTGTAGACAGTAACTAGTAATTTTGCCGTTCAACAAGTTGTTCTGGTTATTTTTGCAATGTTGCCTGCTTGTTGGAAGGAGCCTTTGATGATTTGATCTATTTCACCATCAGTGGGAAATTGCTGAACAGTGACAAGTCCGAGTTCTATGTCTGAACTTTCGATTTATTTCCCAGGTTCCATGTAATCTTTGATCCCAACAGACGGATGGACTGATGGGTGGGTAAAGTAGCGTGTGCTGCTTGCTACATGGCCTTCGAGTTATATGCCTGTTGATAAATGTCAAGTCCACTGGTGTGGGGGATTTGGTTTGGTGGACGATCACCATCGGTCGAGCTAAGAAGCTGTTCACGTGCGGAGCCCCTGCACTAATTTGCCTGCCCCCTAAGCTAGCGAATGGTCGATTGATTTGCCTTGGATCTTGTTTCTTAAAACACGAGTGCTGTCTCGCTCTGATTGATAGTCCTTTTGGCCATCGTCTCCGGAAAGATTAAAGAGTGATGTGTCGCGTCTGCGGTTGGTTATGCACTTAAGCTATGCCGGCCAGTGCCAGTGCCTTGTGTTGGGCATTCGCCCGACGGGGCCGGACGACCAAGACCAAGCTCCAGCCGCTGTCAAACATGCGACCACTACGGCCTAGAAAAGGGTTGGGAACTGAAGAAATTGAGGTGTACCTTCGGTGTGTGTGCTTGATTCTTCTTGTCTTAGAGCTGCATGAGAGATGCGCGCGGCTTGCATTCACAGTCGTGTACACCTCGCTAGCACGTGTGCGGTTTACTTCCTAGGCAACCATAGCCGAGCACCCTAGCTTGCCAGGTGCGCCTGATCGCTGGTGCATGTTGCATACCATATTACCATGTCTCGCAGCGGCCACGGCACATGCCTGCACCTGGCAATCTCATTCATACCTGGCCAAGAAAAGCACTTGAAAACTTGATGCGAGCCACGCACAGACCGCGGGGTCAAAAAGTACACCGCTCAGGTCAGGAACTAGCGATGATTAGACGACAGGAGCATGCGAAACTAGCACGCAACGGAGGCAGCGTTCCAACCACACGCGTACGTACACTACTACAGATCAGATCTTCCATACCGGCCCATCAGTCCCGGTTGGATTTGAACCTGTACTGATGAGAGATTCAGTATCGGTTCATTGGCTACAGGATTGTCGTGGGCTTTCGATGCGGTTAAATAATATGAACCGCATCGATCTTTCACATCGATACCGGTTCGTGTTAGAACCGGTACTAATAGCGGTATATTAGTACCGGTTCCTAACACGAACCGTGATCGATGTGAGAAAAGATGCGGTTCGTGTTATTTAACCCGATCTTGCCTCTCGTTGAGAAAGTTCAAAGGAATGCATATTCTATGTATATCGATCTGCGATGGTGGGTGGGTTGGTTAGAAGGGTGAGGCCAGTTGCTAACCGGGACTAAAGGTCGTTTCCCTAGCACTAGTGGTACCTGTAGGTCGCTCTGTCGACGGCTGCCGACACGGCTCATGGCTGACTCCGCCGGTTCTCTCCCCCCTCTCTCTCTCTCTCTCTCTCTCTCTCTCTCTTCCCCTTCCCTGCCACGTTTACATCTCAATTTTTCTGCTTCCTTGTGCGTGCTGCGTTCAGCTCTGGTGTGTTTGGGCTGCGATTTGCGTGGCAACGGCCGGTGCGTGCTATCATATCAGCAGCGTCACCAATGCAGTGCAGGCCACGGTAGCAAGAGCGAATCCAGCGAGGGGCACTTAATGTAAGATAAGGTTCCACTGTAGTCTCAAGAGGGACCACAACTTAAGTAGTCTGTCATTTTAGTATCTTTCGATCGAGTCATCAAACGGTCTAAATTGTTCAATAGAGCTCCGCTACAGCGTGTGCTACAGTAAAATCTGCATAGTGCTTTTGGGTATTATTCTCAGATGAAATCCAACGATACACGTGCAACTATTTTAGTTGCTGCATGGGAACGTACCCTTTCCCGTAACGTAGGGCCCTGACACGCATGGATGACGGAGGATTCCCCATTAATATATTGCTTGTCGATTCGTCACGACAAGATCCCCATGGTACATAGCATTTTTATACGCAGGCAATCCGTCGTTTTCTTCACGTGGTTAACGTGTCGTGCTTGGCTCTGTATACCTGCAGCTATCATCGGTGAGCGGCCGGTGAGTGATCACTGATTTCTAAATTCTGATTAGGTAGGTGGTTCTCATATCAAATTCCGTCATCTCTGCTCTTACCTTATAAATGTTATGCATGCGAGATGTGACCTTGTTAAGTTGATACATGGCGTTCTTCCGATGGTGCTAAGCGGGGAAGTGCCACTCCAGCTGTTCGATGTGACCAAATTCTGCAACAGATAGAGAAATCTGCTTAAGATATGGTGGTTTAACTGGTACTTGGATGATAAGAGGACGATTATCAGACGTGTGTACTTGAATATCTTGATCTTTAGTTGATAACCATCACAGAGGCAATGTAGTGTATGTGTATATATTGAAAGGTCGTACACGAACCGGCTATTTCCCGGCCATCTTAGCTAGGTATAGGTACAGTCTTTCCCACGTATAGTTGCTGGGTCAATGCCTGCCTGGGTTGTTATATACGGTTCCCGATTCTTCTTGTGTGATGATGATCAACCGGCTTAGAAATTTAGAGAGATCATCATATATAATTCTCACCTCATACACGTACACCTTCTAGACGACAAGCCATGGCCAAGTCGAAGTACGGGAAATTTCAATTGGGCCGCCGGCACTCATGGTGTCATGTCCTGATTGAATTGTCTTATTTTGTTTGGTCTAAACTCTAAACTGTAGGGAAAAGCAGCCGCCTTCCAAGTCCAACCCAGGCAAGCACAACCGCGTTGAAATGATCACGTGAGCAACCACTACTAGAGAAACGATCTTTCATACCGATTCATCAGTCCCGATTAGCCACGAACCGGGACTAATAGTAACAACGATTCCGGTTAAGTGGCTACTAGGCTAAAACGTGATTTTTCGCTCACATTAGTCGGTTCGTACCATGAACCCATGTAAGAGTGCTTAGCGAGACGGTTAGCACGGCACATATTAGTCCGATTAGTATTCTGAACAGGACTAAAAAGTAAACTTTAGTCGGTTAGTATTACGAATCCGGACTAAAAATACCTTTAGTCGGTTAGTATTACTTAACCGGTACTAAAGGCTCGTTCAAAGATACTTTAAAAGGAATGCATATCCTAGTCTATTCAATACACGTGGGTTGGTGGGTTGGTAGTGTCATGTGGTGGCATGCAGGAGGTTCCAGGTTCGAGTCTTGAGTTCGTCATAATTTTTTGATATGCGAGAGGGCTTACCGACTCTAAAGTCCCAGACCTTTAGTTAGTCCCAGACCTTTAGTCCCGGATAGGCTATCCCGGTTTGGCAATCGGGACTAAAATCAGTTACCAACCGGGACTAAAACCCATTTGTGTAGAAGTGAACGTGCCGTGCATGGCTACGCCTAAGCCTCTCACTCTCTTGGCCGCGAGTCTACGAGTGAAATGTTCTCCTCCTCCTCGACCTGCATAAACAGAGGACAGCAACTTTTTTGGCCTGTTGCGTTTTCTCTTCCCGGATCGAATCACACCAAGTCATCATCAATATAGAAACTGCAACAAAAATATAACCTGCCTAATCCACTATCCCATCAGAATATTTCCGAAGCAACAAACCAAAACAGAAATATCTCAACTGAGAAACCGACCCGACCTCGCTCATCGATGGGCCATCCCTAACCGATAACATCCATTCACCACTAACCATTGCGTGCGGCAGAGTGGAAACAGCAGAGAAGGGGATTTTGGGCCAAGGGTAAATATGACTTTTCACCATCTATTAGCACCAATTAGCAGGGATCTATCAGCTAATGAAATAACCATTAGCTGGGATGTTGGCTAATTATTAGCTACATTATTAGCTGGCATGTTTGGATCCACTTTAGCTAATTTTAGCAGCTAATTGTTAGTGCTAATGGATCCAAACATGCCTAATGTATTGGTTTATTGTTCTCTCTCTCCTTTAGATATTACTCATGGAAATTATGGGTTGAGGCTGCCTCAAAATTGGATCGCTCCGTCCGTCTCGACAGCAATAAGACACAGGTAAAGGCATACAAAAACCTAACTTTTTTTTCTCCACAGTTAACTAGACACGTTGATTTCCGATCAGATGGTTAAATGGCGCACCGCAGCAGCACGTGGTGTGAACCCAATTTCTCAATCACGACTCCACCGTCCACCCCCACCCTTTCCCTCAGATCGGCAGCAACGTCTCAACTCTCAACCCAAACGTCGCTGGTTAGCGGTCCCCCAAGCCTTTACCTTTTGAAAACCCAAGGAAATCAAAGGAAGAAAGCAGCGACGGCGGGCAGGAAGTAACAGTCCAAGTGAAACTGTTCCAGCGCACTGGCGTCTCTTCCCCTTGCTCGATCACTGCCTCGCGGGCCCCATCACCCCCTTCCTGCAGGAACCTCGCAGACTGCAGATACACACTTTGCTCCTTCCATTCTGCTTCCTTCCGAATCCCAGATAAATACCGACACCGCAGTCAATGTAGACAGGTTCGGACCTCGTCGATGAGTAATACCTTACTCCTGTATCGGCAGTGATTGAGATCGGTCAAAAGATTACAAGTCGATAGGGGGATCTCTATTTACAAGGAAGAACTACCAATCAAGAGGATGGCTGAACTACGGATTGCAGAAGACTATGGCTAGAAGCTTGCGCCTTATGCTAGATTGCTATGGGTTGCAATTGGCTCCTCCTGGCTTGTGTTCGCTCGTGTGATCTGCGATTGGCTCTGTTCGGCTCCCTCCTGGACGACATCCTCCCTAGTCCTTATATAGCAGGCTGAAGTACTGAATCGTATTCGATGAGGAGTCTTGTTACTGTTATAATCCTTGTATCGTACATGAATTCTCATATCCGTCGGGCGTATTCGAGTAAATCTCCTTGTATCGGTATTCGGTAGTAGGATCAGGACTTTCCTTGCAGGGGATATCATTTCCGCGTATACCTTATCCCGCAGACTCGGGGTAGAGACATACAGAATATCCTGTGTAACAGCCTGAAAATTCTAGAAGAGTAAAAGTATGATATTTAAATTTGATTGTGAATATTTCTGGTATTTCTGAATATTGTTTACTTTATTTGAATTCTCTTGGATTTTTGTGTTGCAAGAAAAATTAAACAAAAGGGAAATAAAGAATGAAAAAGAGGAAAAGGCAAAAATGTAAAAAGTAAAAATTTAGAAAATTTCCATGAGAACCCTGATCATTCAATTTAATCATTTTAGCCAGCAAATGAAATTTTATGCATAAAGAAATGAAGAGACAAAATGAAAAGACAACTTTTAAATCAAAACAATGCATTTTCAGAATTTATAAAATATTTTGGAGTCACAAATGAAGCTATAAAATTTATCATGAAAACCTAAATGCAATATCTACCTATGGTAAAAATATAATAAATTAATAATGTCATTTCATACTTTTCCAAATTTAAAAATAGAAACTCTAAAAATAGGGAAATTGCAATGTTAGAATTTTTATAAAATAATGGAACCATATTTTGAGTTGAAAATTTTACAGAAGGATTCTGAGATCAAGTCCTTTTGAAAAACAAAATTTAAAAAATAATATACTTTAATTGATCTCAATCAAAAATCAAAATCCGAAACAAGAAATTAGAGCAGTCACTGTTGTAAGAATATTATTAATTATTTGGTAACTCATTTTTACCTCATAATTTTACCAGGAATCAATATCTATCCAATGACTTCGGTCAAAAAGTTTGACAAGTTTCTACTCCCATTGGTAGCACAATAAAATCGGGGACTAGAAGCATCTGAACCGGGATCATTTTGTTTGGCACCTCACCTCACTGACTGTGGACCCGACCCCACTCGTCAGCTCCTTCTTCCCCCTGTTCTTCCGATCGAACCGAAGTGTTCCAACGCCAGAGTCAGCCGAAATCATTCGTTGCACCTCGCCGAATGGTCGTGTCCTCAGCGTCAGCCTCATCTCATCACAGCCACAATCATCGCCACGTTCGTCCTCGCTCTCTCTCGCGCCATACCGTAGCAAGTAAGCCCCGCCAGCTCTCCTGTTCCTTGTCGCATTTGGTGAAGTTCCATTCGAGACAATCCCAACCAAGGTCGGCTTATCCACTGCGATCCTTGGTTATAAATTGCTCCTCAGTGATCACAGTGAACCTCTTTCTCATTCCCCTCTACTTTCCCTTGCTCTCTTCCAGCCAAAACGCATGGAGTTCATCCCATTTCCGCCATAGCCGAAACCCCTTGGAGCTCAAAGCCGGAATCAAATCGGCCAAAGCAGTGAATCATTTCCCAATTGCTTCAAGCCATAGTATGCTGATAAGCTACTCATCAAAAGCCCCCAACAATATTCATCTTCTTCCATGTGAAATCAAGCTGCTGCCCTTCTTCTCCATGGCTGGTCACCGGTGGCGGCTCAGCTCAGGGCTTCTCCTTCCAGGTAAACCTCAAAAATGGAACCACTAGTACCCCTTGATGCTTAATGTGCTACCGATTCAATCCCTAACGCCCTGTTCATCTTCTCCACCGAGCCACCATTGCCGTCGCCGCCCAAGCTCGGCTGCGCACCTCGTCGCTTCCTCTCCAGCCAGATCAGTTCCTTCTCCGGATGCACCTCGTCGAGCTTGTTCTTTCTATGTTGTCGCCTTCGCCGGATCATCGCCGGAGTGCCGTCCCGCCATGCCCTAGCCGGTGCTCTGCTCTCTATCTATGGCGCGCAGGACCCCTCTGTCAGCCAGTGCTAGCAGCGCCAATTCAAGGGTAAAGGCGCCTCCTGTGATTGAAAGCGTATTTCAATTATTTCCCAATCATTTTCCAACCGAATAGATTTCATTATTGAATATCTTTTGTAATTTTAATCCAATTTCAGTAAGACAAATTCCTATATTCATCTAAAATCAAGAAGAATCTAAATGTACAAAAATATTTAATTTCTGAACTGCAGAATATTTATTTGAATTGAACTTTGATTAAAACCATAATATGGTCTTTAATGCAAATCTATGCATAGTAAATTATAACATGATAAAATAAATTTTTAGGTGATAAATAAACCAAGATGAATTCAAATATACAAAAATATTCAATTCTTGAATCATAGAACAATTATTAAAGTCAAGAATAGAACAAACACTATTATGAACATTATGGCACACATGAAGAATATAACTCTTAAAATCATAAAATAAATCTGAATGTACTTCTGGAATTATGAGAAGCTCAGATATGCCAGAACATATAACTTTTGATCTGTGTTTAAATTTCTTACTTTGCAAATATTAATAAGCCCTAAAATGACCATTTATAAGAGTAAGTGCATAATAGCTCATAAAATAGTAAGAATACCTTGAATAGGTTCCTGGAATCAATAGAGAACCATTTATGTAAAAATATTTAAAGCGAAACTTATCTTGCATTCTTTGATGCAAGAAAGTGCAAACAACAACAGCAAATAAATATATAATCCATCGCAATTAAAGCTAAAATAATGCCAAACCAACTTTAAAATACTTCTAGGATGGTATTCTATTAATACCTAAAAAATGAATCAAGAATCATGTATAGTGTAGTTGGAAATTAAGTTTGAAACTTGGCCGATTTAATGTTACCAATATGATCATTTAGGCTATTTCAGCGATAGATAAAATAACTCATCTAAATACTAAAATCAGTAAAACCAGTTTAGAAACACTAGGCAAAGTTCATTCTACCATATCCTAAAGAAATAACTTTATTTCATCAAAGTTTGCATATTAATCCAAATACCTTAAAACCCTTAAGCGTTAATCTGTCATTTCCCCTTTCTTGCCGATTTTGAATAGTAGTCTTTAAGTGTAGCATAAACCATTTTAGCGAGAAGTTTATAGTCTTGCCCAAAATCCTAAAGCTTATGGAATTATATCGGTAGTGCTCTCCAAAGTATAGACTACTATAATATGAAGAAATAATCTTATTTCGTCATGTCTTAAATATAAATCCTGTTAACAGAATAACCTAAAGCATTATGATTTCCGAACTTTATAATTTGAGTAAGCGCTCTCGGTAATAATGAGGAAACCTGTAGTTAAGTTATTTGTATCACCAAAACCTTCTCAAATGTTGTGGAAATATTATCAGTAGCCTAAATCAATAGATTTAACTTGCGTAAAACTAATTCTAAGCGAAAACAATTAAAGATAAAGAACTAATCATTCATAGTCTAATGTGATCATTTAAGCCTTTTCATTAACTCGCAAAGCAGCTCGTCTAAATCCGAATAATGTAAAGAACAACCTAGAAATGATCTTTAGGATATAATCTACAGTAATGTAAGAAAATATTCTTATTTCATCTTGCTTTGACTCTGAATCCTAATAGAGTAAAACCCGTAAGTGATAAGGATTGGCAGAAACTCATTAGAAAAGTAAAATCAATGAACATTACAACTAATGATTAATTCTATTAATCTTAACCAATTTTTGCATCTTGAATTCATAAAATAAGATTAATAAATTCATAAAAGAGCAATCCCTGTTTCTTGTGAAGAGTTTTATTGTTCTTGCTATCTATTTTCTTTTGCCCTTGTTGAAGTTAGTTATTTGCTATTTTCCGTTGATCGACATGTAGAACCCGACGTGTTGATTCCGTCGTCGTCGTTGTCAGCCGCAATCCTCGTCTTCGTCGTAAGCAAAGAATAAGTAAGGCAAGCACCTCCTTGATCATGTTGATCCCAGTATTTCACTTACAATATGTTGTTTTTGCAACTATATTATGCATGCGAGTAATTCTCCATAAAAACTGCTATTCTGGGTAGAACAGTAATTATTCCTGTGAATTATGGATTTCCTTAATATGTCTGACAATGTGAACCTTGTAACCGTAAGTATGGTTTAGACATGAATTAATGTCACTGTGGGTATAAACGATAGATATCATATCTGCTTAGCCATGCTCAACGTTAAAATGGTTCATTTTCAACTTGTTTATTTAAACAGCTGCCATTTGGAAAAGGTTGCTGTTAGTTTACTAAAAATCCAAAATAAAACTATGACTTTGATGTGGGCGATTATTGGCAATAGCCGGTGGTGCAAAAAGGAACTGCACGTAGTGTAGGGTGAAGTGTCGCCCATGTCACATTAAGGACCGAGCAATGGGATGCTATTGATCCAAGATTTCCGTGCAATCACGAGGGCTATTTATGGGGTAGCCTTAGCTTATTAAGTTGTTCAGGCATGGCTTCTGTAACATCCCAAATTTCAGTCTTTTGACTAAAGTTAATTTAAATTAATTAATTTCAAATTTTAGTTTTTCCTTGTTGTTATAATTAACCTGGCATCCATATCCTTCCGAAATTGAAGTTCAATCTTTTACCGTCCGCAAAATCAAAATTCTCAATTCCGGTCCTTATTCGAAATTTCACCCGAGTTCCAAAATGCTCTAAAAATCCCAAAACCTATTGCATTAGGTTCCAAATATTCTAAAATGATTTTGGGAATTGTTCCAAGATTTTTAGAATCTATTTGCTATTTTATCTCTCGTGGTCTTTCATCAAAATCAATATATTCGTTCTGGAATAATCTAAATTCCAAAATTTAGTGAAACCAATTTTATTGGGTTCCAAATAATCTCTAGTATTTTTATGAATTTTTCCAAGATTTTTAGATCATTTTTACTATTTTATTTCTCGCGCTTTTATCTCTTCATTTCTTCCAACCAATAATACAGCGACACGTGGCGGGGTACTGTTCATCGTCTTCTTCCTCCCGACAATGCCATAAGCAGAAATTTTCAGTTTTCACTCCAACTTCAAATGCTAATAACTTTTGCAATTCTCAACGAAATCAAGTGAGGTCAGTTGCAAAACGACCGTGTCATCAAGGGCTTCAATTCTATTGCAGTTTCCCCCACTGAAATTAAGTGAAACGAAATCTGCAAGCACTTCTTTGCCGTTTCTTGTTTTAGCCATAACTCTCTCGTTTCTTCGTCTCTCCGCGCGTGTGAGTACTCCAAACGTGCGTATTGACGTCCTCTACATCTTGCTCACCTTGCCCCTTTGGTTCTATGTCGTTTGCCATCCCAAAACTCAAGAAAACAGTACGCCCGGCGTCCTCCAAAGACACGGCGAGCCATCTTTTGCTCCGGTGAGTTTTCCGGCGAACCAACCGCGTCACTTTATGCCATTTGCTCCCAGGAACACAACCATTCAATCGGATTTGATTTTCGTTGTAGTTCCGGTCCTTAACTTGAAGATTGTTCGTCGTCGCCCGTTCATCGTTCATCGTCGATTTCTTGCGAATCGGTAACTCTCAATCCAATTCCTCGCATCCATATATTCACTTTAACATGTTCTATCAATCGCATCCACTAATTTTACAAAATTTCGCGAATCAAAACTTTCCCCAAAATTTTCGGTCAAGCCTGTTCTTGTACATCTCCATTGTTGCCGGCAAGAGCTTGTGCCACTGTCGTTTGGGGTCTTTCCGGCCACCTCCAGTGTGCGTATCCCCTTTGGCCGCCCCCACCGCACTTCTTCCCGCACTCGCCGGCTGCCGCCTCGTCGCCGTTCGTTGCCGCCGCGTGCTCCTGTTAGAGCCGGCCATGGCTGCCGTGGTCCCGTCGCCTCGGTCGTTCCCGTCGCTTGCCGAGCCCTCCATCAGTCTCCCCAGACCTCACCGCTCCTCCTGCAACCCTCCGCCGTGCACCTCTGCTTTCCGTTCGCCCGAACGCCGATTAGCTCCGCCGCCGCCACTTGCGGGCCCTGCGCGCGCCGCCTCCGGCCATGCCGCTCCTTGCCGCCGTGCGCCCTCGCTTCCCCGTCGCGTCGCCTTTCCGTTTTTCCGTACGCCGTCGTCCGCCGAGGTTCCAATCGCCGGTGCCATGAGGAGCTGTGGCTTCTCTGTTTTTCCATGGAGGCTGAAGGATTGAAGAAAGGTTGAAGAAGGTGATGACAGGAGGGTCCCACCGGTCATAGGCACAAGGTGAAATCAGAAAAACGTTCAGCCAAAAGATTCTCGGAATATTCTATTGTTTTTCGATTTTCCAATTTGTGCAAACTTCAAACATTTATATCTTTGTCATCCGAACTCCGAATCAAGTGATTCAAATTGCTAAATTCGTCTAAAATCATCCTCTATCTGTCAATATTTTTATTATAATTTTTAGTTTCTTTTAAATTTATTTTATTCTTTTCGTGCTCCGTTTTGCGCGTAGTCGAAGAAGCGGTCGTCGTCGCCAACGAGGGAGAAGACTTTCAGAGTAGCGCATCGCACCTTGTCGCGAAGGCAAGTCGTAGTCCTTTGATCATATTGAACCTATGTTTGCAAAAGTAATTTGTTTTATACAATTGCATGCTATTTGTGTATCAGTGTTAGTTCATGGGAGTAGCTATTCACCTGATTGTCACTATACCACCTTGATTATTGAAATGCCATGTAACCATTTGTTAACCCTAGGTTGGGTTGTTTACTAGTTGGACATAATTGTAGTACCAACATTGGGTTAAGTAGCTATGCTTAGATCGCTTAGTTATCGTTGGGATTCATATCACATAAGAATTAATGTTAATTTTGACTTAATGAGATATGGAATTGTGGCGTTGGCATTGTTGTAAAACTTGTTGTACCATGGCAGGGGATGTCATTGGTCTTGGTTGAACAAAATGTTTTCCCTTGGGCAAGTGATCGTCTGCAAAGAAAGTCTTTGTCAAGCACATTGGGATGTGGTTGTCTTGCTCGAGATAATTTAAGGACTTAATCTTGTGCGCCATTGAGCTGGGCCTAACTGTGCAACCACAAGTCCGGTATGGGACAGACCTAGTCGATTAATTTGCAATGTTTAGTCTTGAGTCTCGCCAAATGTTTGTGTGGGTTCCGGTTGTACGGGTAGATTCACATGGCTCAAGAGGGGCCCCGAGGGCGAAACCTTAGAGGCGTACCAAGTTTAGGCGTGCATTGTAAAGACTTTGTCATGATATCTCTGCGACACACCAAAGGAAGTGTGTTAATATCGATTGCACTAAGAGATGTTCATGTCTTGTGGGTAAAGTCGCACAACCTCTGCAGAGTGTCAAACTATTGAATAGCCGTGTCCACGGTCATGGACAAGCAAGGGATTTCACACGGGGTATAGAGTGTTTTCTTGAAATGTGGAATGATTGGAATGGGAACGGGGAGTTCACTGTTGTTTTGTTGTCTAAAGCTATACTGTTGAATTGTGTGGTTGATACTTGTTTTGAATGATGTAGGGTGATGCCTCGTCATTCTGTTCATGTTGTCTACCATTGATTTACCAGTTATTCATTATTGTTTTCATCAATATGCTTTCAATCTATGTACTGTATTTCAATTCAAGTTATTGCTTTCTGCAAAAGAACCATATGACTATCCTTTGTCAAGCCGTGCATAAATATATTGCATCATTTCCCTACGGCTTGTTGAGTACGTGTTGTACTCACGGCTTTATGCCCATGTTTTTCAGTAGAGCTAAGGAAGAACCAAGTAATGAATATCAAGAGGAGGAGTACTATGAAGACTACGTCGACTAGGAAGGCGTACCCCAGACGATTGCCTGTGGCATGTCGAATGGCCCAAGTTATTATATTTCCGCTGCAACAGTTTTATTTGTTTCTTAAGCCATGAGGCTTTGGTGTATGAACATTGACCATAAGGTCGATTGCTCTATTCAATAATAATTTGCTTCTTCTTAGTTATTTTGATGTATGGAATGATATGTCATTTATGTTTCCACTGTGTGCACTAGCGTGATCCTGGACCAGTGCATTATACACAGAGGGTTTCGGATTTGCATATCCGGGTCCCGACAGAGATGGTATCAGAGCCATATCGACTGTAGGTCGCTCTCTTAGTTAGCATGGTCTTCAAAATTATTTTCTAAATCAAACCAACAAATTGGTAATTAATAGTTTGTCTCCTCTCATCTTATTCCTAGGTTCCTACTCCTCATCTTTGCTGAAACATTGTTTTAAAATTTAAATTGATCTTATCTCATGAAACATCTCAAAGCCATGGATCTTCTGCAAGGAATCAAATCAAGGGAGGCAATGATCAAGCCGTCAAAGAGTATGTCCGAGAAGACTACCATATAAGATAGGTTAAGGTGCTCTATAAGTTGAGCATGCCATTTCTTTTCAGTTTAGCTACGTTTAGTTCGCGTATACTAGGATTTTCGTTGCTTGTATACCTGGTATGTTGTACACTTGCCTCCAGCAGGGTGTTGCCACCATACCTTAAATTGGAAGTTTTATTTGGCTCTTTATTTTGTAGCCTTTTCGGCTATGTCTTTGGTTGGCTTTTGTTCTTGGGTATTACCTTCTCCCGTAGATGACTTTACCACTTGTCTATTGCTTTTCCTCTTACCTATCAAACCCTTGTGCTGCGTCGCAAATGGTTGATACTCGTTCTGGAGCCAGTCGTGGTTTGCCAGTGGATGCCTATGCTATTGCCAGTGCCAGCGCCAACCCACCACCACCACCTGCAGAGTCATATCAGAATTTGGGAATATTTCTTGGCAGCCCAGACTCAGCTTATGAATACCATGATGCAAAATATGAATAATATGATGAATCAGCAGAACCAGACTGCTGTTGCCCTGGCTAATTTGTTGAACCAGCAAAATCAAGTTGTTGTCGCTGCACCCCCTCAAGATCGCCGGTAGTCCAAGCTAGCAAAATTCATGAGGACTCATCCGCCTACCTTCTCCAACTCTTTAGAACCATTGGATGCAGATGATTGGATTCGCTCCATTGAGAAGAAGCTTGCAATTGCTTAGCGCATGGATCATGAGAAAGTTCTTTATGCCACTCATCAGTTGAAGGGCACCGCCGCAGAATGGTGGGAGAACTACAGTGCCGCCCTTGATGACCCCCAAACCATCACCTGGTTCGGATTTGAGTACGAACCAAGGCTGCCCCGAAGTTAAGATATTAATCGGAGGGGTAGAATTCCTAGCCAACCTCATTGTCCTAGACACCAAGTCACTAGATGTGATTCTAGGAATGGATTGGCTCTCCAAAAACCAAGCAGTTTTGGATTGTGGAAACAGAGAGATCACATTAACCAGTCTAGATGGAACCAAGTTAAAGTTTCAAGCTGCCGCAGATCAGACCGAAGGAATAAAAGTTTGTAGTGCCAAAGGAATAAACTTGGAAGATGTGCCAATTGCCAGAGATTTCCTTGATGTGTTTCCAGATGAGTTGCCCGGGATGCCACCGGATAGAGACATAGAGTTCTTGATTGAGCTAGTTCCTGGAACACCACCCATTTGCAAGAGACCGTACAGGATGCCTGCTAATGAGTTAGCTGAAGTGAAGAGGCAGATTAAAGAGCTGCAAGATCAAGGTTTTGTTAGACCGAGTTCTTCGCCATGGGGAGCCCCAGTTCTTCTAGTTGAAAAGAAGGATGGAACTCAGAGGATGTGTGTGGATTATCGTGCTCTCAATGAAGTCACCATCAAGAATAAGTACCCTCTGCCAAGAATTGATGATTTGTTTGACCAGCTTCAAGGAGCAGGAGTATTATCAAAAATTGACTGAAGGTCAGATTACCATCAGATGAAGATCCGTAAAGAGGATATCCCCAAAACAGCTTTTGTGACTCGGTATGGACAGTATAAGTATTCCGTGATGTCTTTTGGTTTGACCAATGCCCCTGCTTATTTCATGACCCTGATAAATAAAGTATTTATGGAATATCTAGACAAGTTTGTCATTGTCTTTATTGATGACATTCTGGTCTACTCCAAGAGTGAGGAAGAACATGAGGATCACTTGCGAAAAGTATTGACGAAGCTAAGAGAACATCAACTCTATGCCAAGTTTAGTAAATGTGAATTCTGGATGAAAGAAGTTGCTTTCCTAGGTCATGTTATATCAGCGGAAGGAGTCGCTGTTGACCCTGGTAAAGTGCGAGACGTGCTCAATTGGGAGTCGCCCAAAACGGTAACCCAAGTCAGAAGTTTTCTTGGAATGGCGGGATATTATCGCCGTTTCATAGAAGGTTTTTCCAGAAAAGCTAGACCGCTCACTCAGCTTCTTAGAAAGGAGAAGAAATTTGCTTGGACATCAGAGTGTGAGCGGAGTTTTCAAGAGCTAAAGAAGTGTTTGACAACTACCCCAGTGCTTATTTTACCAGATATCAGGAAGGATTTTGAGATATTCTGTGATGCATCCCGTCAAGGACTCGGTTGCATGCTAATGCAAGATAAGAAGGTTGTGGCATATGTTTCGCGTCAACTAAGGCCATACGAAGTCAACTATCCGACCCATGATTTGGAATTGGCTGCCGTAGTGCATGCTTTAAAGATTTGGCGCCATTACCTCATCGGTAATCGCTGTGAGGTTTATACGGATCACAAGAGCTTGAAGTACATTTTTACTCAATCTGATCTCAATATGAGGCAAAGAAGATGGTTAGAGTTAATCAAGGATTATGATATTGGTATTCATTATCATCCAGGCAAAGCCAATGTCGTAGCTGATGCTTTGAGTAGAAAGAGTTACTGTAATACCATGATGATTAAAGAAAGTCAGCCAGCTCTCTATGAAGAATTTCAGAAGCTTAGTCTGGAAGTAGTTCAAGAAGGTTACTTGGCTACCTTGGAAGTGCATCCAACATTGGAAGATCAGATTCGAGAAGCCCAAGTTGAGGATACCGATATCAAAGAGATTAAGAGTAATATGAAGAAAGGAAAAGCCATAGGTTTCACTGAAGATGAAAAGGGTACTATTTGGTATGAGAATCGTATCTGTGTACCTGATCAGAAAGAGCTCAAGGAGCTGTTACTCAAAGAAGCGCATGAGACTTTGTACTCTATTCACCCTGGAAGTACCAAGATGTACCAAGATCTCAAGGAAAGGTATTGGTGGCCTAGCATGAAGCGTGAGATTGCGAATATGTTGCTCTTTGTGATGTCCGCCGAAAGTCAAAGCCGAGCATCGAAGCGGCGAGGATTGCTTGACCATTGAAGATTCCAGTGGAAGTGGGAAGAAATTGGTATGGATTTTATTACGGACTTCCTAAGACCAAAGCGAGTTATGATTCGATCTGGGTGATAGTGGATCGACTGACTAAGGTAGCTCACTTCATTCCAGTTAAGACTACCTACACCGGAGATAAATTGACAGAATTATATATGTCAAGGATTGTCAGCCTTCATAGAGTACCTAAGAAGATAGTCTCCGATAGAGGAACCTTGTTTACCTCTCGTTTTTGGTAAAGTTTGCATGAAGCTATGGGAACTCATCTCAGGTTCAGTACTGCCTATCATCCTCAAACCGATGGACAGACAGAGCGAGTGAATCAGATTCTTGAGGACATGTTAAGAGCCTGTGCCCTAACTTATGGTGCTAAGTGGGACAAGTGTTTGCCCTATGCAGAGTTTTCTTACAATAACAGTTATCAGGTCAGTTTACAAATGTCTCCTTTCGAAGCCTTATATAGCAGAAAATGCAGAACCCCTCTCAATTGGAAAGAGACCGGAGAAAGACAGTTATTCGGTCCTGCCATATTGCAAGAAGCTGAAGAGCAAGTGCAGTTAATTCGAGACAAGTTGAAGATAGCTCAAAGCAGACAGAAGAGTTATGCAGATAATCGTCGCCGAGATTTGAGTTTTGAGCCCAAGGATTATGTGTATCTTAGAGTCACCCCTCTAAAAGGAGTTAAGAGATTTCAAGTAAAAGGAAAGCTTGCCCCTAGATATGTGGGACCGTTCAAAGTCTTGGAACGAAGAGGAGAAGTTGCTTACAAGCTTGAGTTGCCTCAGTCCTTCGCTGGAATTCATGATGTGTTCCACGTGTCGCAGTTGAAGAAGTGTTTGCGAGTGCCAGAAGAATAGATGCCATTGGAAGCCATCGATTTGCAAGAGGATCTCACCTACAAGGAGCAGCCAGTGAAGATTTTGGATGTTGCAGAGCGCATCACCAGAAGCAAGATCATCCGTTTCTGCAAAGTCCAGTGGATCAATCATTCGGAAGATGAAGCCACATGGGAGCGAGAAGAGGATCTGAAGTCCGAGTTTCCCCACCTATTCTCTAGCCAGTCCGAATCTCGGGGTCGAGATTCCATTTAAGGGGGGGAGGTTTGTAACATCCCAAATTTCAGTCTTTTGACTAAAGTTAATTTAAATTAATTAATTTTAAATTTTGGTTTTTCCTTGCTGTTATAATTAACCTGGCATCCATATCCTTTCGAAATTGAAGTTCAATCTTTTACCGTCCGCAAAATCAAAATTCTCAATTCCGGTCCTTATTCGAAATTTCACCCGAGTTCCAAAATACTCTAAAAATCCCGAAACCTATTGCATTCGGTTCCAAATATTCTAAAATGATTTTGGGAATTGTTCCAAGATTTTTAGAATCTATTTGCTATTTTATCTCTCGCGGTCTTTCATCAAAATCAATATATTCGTTCCGGAATAATCTAAATTCCAAAATTTAGTGAAACCAATTTTATTGGGTTCCAAATAATCTCTAGTATTTTTATGAATTTTCCAAGAATTTTAGATCATTTTTACTATTTTATTTCTCGCGCTTTTATCTCTTTATTTCTTCCAACCAATAATACAGCGACACGTGGCGGGGTACTGTTCATCGTCTTCTTCCTCCCGACAATGCCATAAGCAGAAATTTTCAGTTTTCACTCCAACTTCAAATGCTAATAACTTTTGCAATTCTCAACGAAATCAAGTGAGGTCAGTTGCAAAACGACCGTGTCATCAAGGGCTTCAATTCTATTGCAGTTTCCCCCACTGAAATTAAGTGAAACGAAATCTGCAAGAACTTCTTTGCCGTTTCTTGTTTTAGCCATAACTCTCTCGTTTCTTCGTCTCTCCGCGCGTGTGAGTACTCCAAACGTGCGTATCAACGTCCTCTACATCTTGCTCACCTTGCCCCTTTGGTTATATGTCATTTGCCATCCCAAAACTCAAGAAAATAGTACGCCCAGCGTCCTCCAAAGACACCGGCGAGCCATCTTTTGCTCCGGTGAGTTTTCCGGCGAACCAACCGCGTCACTTTATGCCATTTGCTCCCAGGAACACAACCATTGAATCGGATTTGATTTTCGTTGCAGTTCCGGTCCTTAACTTGAAGATTGTTCGTCGTCGCCCGTTCATCGTTCATCGTCGATTTCTTGCGAATCGGTAACTCTCAATCCAATTCCTCGCATCCATATATTCACTTTAACATGTTCTATCAATCGCATCCACTAATTTTACAAAATTTCGCGAATCAAAACTTTCCCCAAAATTTTCGATCAAGCCTGTTCCTGTACATCTCCATTGTTGCCGGCAAGAGCTTGTGCCACTGTCGTTTGGGGTCTTCCCGGCCACGTCCAGTGTGCGTATCCCCTTTGGCCGCCCCCACCGCACTTCTTCCCGCACTCGCCGGCTGCCGCCTCGTCGCCGTTCGTTGCCGCCGCGTGCTCCTGTTAGAGCCGGCCATGGCTGCCGTGGTCCCGTCGCCTCGGTCGTTCCCGTCGCTTGCCGAGCCCTCCATCAGTCTCCCCAGACCTCACCGCTCCTCCTGCAACCCTCCGCCGTGCACCTCTGCTTTCCGTTCGCCCGAACGCCGATCAGCTCCGCCGCTGCCACTTGCGGGCCCTGCGCGCGCCGCCTCCGGCCATGCCGCTCCTTGCCGCCGTGCGCCCTCGCTTCCCCGTCGCGTCGCCTTTCCGTTTTTCCGTACGCCGTCGTCCGCCGAGGTTCCAATCGCCGGTGCCATGAGGAGCTGTGGCTTCTCTGTTTTTCCATGGAGGCTGAAGGATTGAAGAAAGGTTGAAGAAGGTGATGACAGGAGGGTCCCACCGGTCATAGGCACAAGGTGAAATCAGAAAAACGTTCAGCCAAAAGATTCTCGGAATATTCTATTGTTTTTCGATTTTCCAATTTGTGCAAACTTCAAACATTTATATCTTTGTCATCCGAACTCCGAATCAAGTGATTCAAATTGCTAAATTCGTCTAAAATCATCCTCTATCTGTCAATATTTTTATTATAATTTTTAGTTTCTTTTAAATTTATTTTATTCTTTTCGTGCTCCGTTTTGCGCGTAGTCGAAGAAGCGGTCGTCGTCGCCAACGAGGGAGAAGACTTTCAGAGTAGCGCATCGCACCTCGTCGACGAAGGCAAGTCGTAGTCCTTTGATCATATTGAACCTATGTTTGCAAAAGTAATTTGTTTTATACAATTGCATGCTATTTGTGTATCAGTGTTAGTTCATGGGAGTAGCTATTCACCTGATTGTCACTATACCACCTTGATTATTGAAATGCCATGTAACCATTTGTTAACCCTAGGTTGGGTTGTTTACTAGTTGGACATAATTGTAGTACCAACATTGGGTTAAGTAGCTATGCTTAGATCTGCTTAGTTATACGTTGGGATTCATATCACATAAGAATTAATGTTAATTTTGACTTAATGAGATATGGAATTGTGGCCGTTGGCCGCTGTTGTAAAACTTGTTGTACCATGGTAGGGGATGTCATTGGTCTTGGTTGAACAAAATGTTTTCCCTTGGGCAAGTGATCGTCTGACAAAGGGTCTTTGTCAAGCACATTGGGATGTGGCTGTCTTGCCTAAGATAATTTAAGGACTTAATCTTGTGCGCCATTGAGCTGGGCCTAACCGTGCAACCACAAGTCTGGTATGGGACAGACCTAGTCGATTAATTTGCAATGTTTAGTCTTGAGTCTCGCCAAATGTTTGTGTGGGTTCGGGTTGTGCGGGTAGATTCACATGGCTCAAGAGGGGCCCCGAGGGCTAAACCTTAGAGGCGATACCAAGTTTAGACGTGCATTGTAAAGACTTTGTCATGATATCTCTGCGACACACCAAAGGAAGTGTGTTAATATCGATTGCACTAAGAGATGTTCATGTCTTGTGGGTAAAGCTGTACAACCTCTGCAGAGTGTCAAACTATTCGAATAGCCGTGTCCACGGTCATGGACAAGCCCGGGGATTTCACACGGGGTATAGAGTGTTTTCTTGAAATGTGGAATGATTGGAATGGGAACGGGGAGTTCACTGTTGTTTTGTTGTCTAAAGCTATACTGTTGAATTGTGTGGTTGATACTTGTTTTGAATGATGTAGGGTGATGCCTCGTCATTCTGTTCATGTTGTCTACCATTGATTTACCAGTTATTCATTATTGTTTTCATCAATATGCTTTCAATCTATGTACTGTATTTCAATTCAAGTTATTGCTTTCTGCAAAAGAACCATATGACTATCCTTTGTCAAGCCGTGCATAAATATATTGCATCATTTCCCTACGGCTTGTTGAGTACGTATTGTACTCACGGCTTTATGTCCATGTTTTTCAGTAGAGCTAAGGAAGAACCAAGTAATGAATATCAAGAGTAGGAGTACTATGAAGACTACGTCGACTAGGAAGGCGTTCCCCAGACGATTGCCTGTGGCATGTCGAATGGCCCAAGTTATTATATTTCCGCTGCAACAGTTTTATTTGTTTCTTAAGCCATGAGGCTTTGGTGTATGAACATTGACCATAAGGTCGATTGCTCTATTCAATAATAATTTGCTTCTTCTTAGTTATTTCGATGTATGGAATGATATGTCATTTATGTTTCCACTATGTGCACTAGCGTGATCTGGACGGTCAAGATATACGAGGGTTTCAGATTTGCATATCCGGTCCCGGCAACCGCTCATTGGTAGGCGGAGCTAGCGGAAGCACTCAGTTTGGATTGCTTGTGAGGGCTTCCACATTCGTGTGGGTAATTGCCGTGCCGGTGCAGCGGTATGCATACTGCCGTGTTGTAAACGTTGTGTTGGGTGTATGAAAGTGGATCCACGGCTTGGGTGTGTGTTTCGTCTCTCACTGGCGGGGTTAACGTCCCGGTGGATCAAGTCATGTCTAAATAATGTAACGGCTATGTATGATCGCTTTGTTTAGCACACCTAAGGAAGTGTGTCGTATGACGTCTAGCAAAAGGTGGATCATTCCTTGTGGGTAAAGTTGTACACCTCTGCGAGTTTAAATCTAATTGGTTAGCTACCATGATCATGGGCACTTGGTGAAGTCATTCCAATGTTAGATTTTGGTATTTTCAAAAGCCGATTTCGGTTTGAAGCTGTTTTGGCAACTGGATTTTATGTCCAAAGGAATCGACATATATGGCTATTCAGTCGGGTAGACTGGTTGTGGAATTGTGTTTACTTTCATGTAAATTTACTTGTTCCTTAGTGATTTATAAATGCGAATTGCAATCTAATACTAGTTTATGATTTACTTCTTTGAGCAACTACAAAATAACTAGAGCATGTCATTGATTAAGCCTGCATGCTTAATTATTTGCATTTGTGAACCACTATCAAGTCTTGCGGAGTACGAAAATACTCACCCTTGCTTATTCGTTGTTTTTAGGTGTAAGCTAGCGAAGCTTCGAAGGTTGTTTCATTGCAGGTTGCGGGATCCTTTTTGTCGTGATCTTTCTAGGGATTTATGCCTGGTCAGTTGCCTGCGGGTGGATGGGTACACTACAAGGCCTTGCTTATTTTGCTGCTATATACTCTGAGTTGTAAGATTGATGTATTTATTAGTTTCCGCTTAATTGATATGATGTATGGTTGTGATTCCAATTGTTGAAATGTGCGTACTAGCTACTGATCCAGGGACTAGTACTGCAAGCACATTAGATTTCCATGTTTTGGCATTCGTGCTAAAACGGGGGGTCGTTACATCCTGATATGTACGCGACATGGTTTACGTCTTCATGGTGCATATCCATATCCCATATTTGGATATTCGACAGATATATACAAAATTTTCCTAGGGTCCTCTCCAATCTTATATGCTATACTTGTCATTTTGTAAGTATGAGGTGTACTTTTGAGAGGTATGAGCTGTAATTGATAAGGACAACGACAGCGTAAATATAGAAAAATTAAATGTACTATGTTTGTTACGTAGTCTGCATTATTCATAACTATAACAGAAAAAACTCATTATTTGTGTCAAAATCTGAACTCTCATTTTAAATTTGTACGGCCAGGCAACTACTACCTCTGTTCAAGTTTACATCACGTATTCCTCTTGGCATATAGACCAAAGTGATAGTGAAAATGACTAATCTATCCCTAATTATCACATGTAAGCACTATATTCTATACTTGCATATAGAGAATATAAAGTAAAGTTAAATATTTATTAGGGCATAAGGGGAATGCCACACTAATTTTGTATTAAAATATAAAATACGTTTTATATTTATGGATAAGATTATTTAAAAAACTATGCCCTACGTTTCTGTATAGAGGAAGTATTATTTCTATTCGGAGGCAAGGACATACGAATCACAATGTTAAGAATTACCAACAAAGGGTAATTTTCTAGACTATTATACAAGAACGTTTCTGGTAACGTTTATCAAAAGGCGAGATGCCACATTTCTGTACAGTTGTTCTGATTGGGACAACAATAAAACGTCACTTATGTGGAAAGATCATGTCAAATTCTTAGCCACATACCAGTCCGATGTGTGGAAAACTAACGGGATTTATTAGCCACAAGTTCCTTAGCAGTTCGAGCTCCCAGAGCCACATACCAGTCTGTCATACGCAGGGGAATTCAAGTCTGAGGAGGCCATCCACGTCAGTGTTTTTTCATAAAACCCCATGGCAAAATCGGAAATCACGGACAGATCCTCCAATGGTAAATTAGAAATCACAGATAGGTCCTTCTACAGTTATTTTGCAAAAAAGACCCCGTAGTTCCGCAAATTCCGGTTCTTTCAACCCTAAAGATTTAAAATTTTTTGAAATAACAAACAGATCTTTCCACCGGTTATTTTGCAAATAGAACCCCATAGTTCTAGCAAATTTGACACGGACGTCGGTTCTCTCAACTAGAAAGATTTCAAAAAATTAAAAATCATAAGTAGGTCCTTTCACCGGTTATTCTGCAAATTTGGTTTGCGAAAAACTCAGACTAATTTTTTTCGCGCCATGCAACATCGCGCGCGTCTCTACCTAGTAGTTAACATGACCACAAGAAACTTGGTGCAAATTATGCATCCGTACAACCAGAACGAATTAAACATCAGTTTATATCGGTCTTCCGGTATTGTCCTCCTTACACAGAACAAAGTATGAACTGCAGAACTGTACACCTGAACGATGACTATTGTAAGTTGTCATTGAAATAACAAAAGACCACATCTACAAACAGTTCATTGACTATTCTAAGTTGTCATTGAACTGATTAGAACGAGCAACAGAGTGAAGACCTGCACACCTACAGGAATGATTGAATTGCGTGAAGAAGATCGTATTAATTAAGTACTTCGCACAAAAGAATAAATATGTAAAAGGGTTGGGAGAAGATCATACAAGTCTATAGGAAGATCAAATTGTACCAAATAAAAAACGGAATTGCTACAGTTCGAACGTCTGAACGTATTGCAATATTTTTTTCTACGTGTGTAATATTGTTTGCCAACGCGTGCAATATTTTTCTTCGACAAATAGTAAAATGCAGCACAGTAGACGGATGTTGCAAGCATTAAAAAACATGTTGCACGCGTCGAAAAAAAATGTTTCAAACGTTGAAAAAAAATATTGCAAGAGGCGTCCGATGGAATGAACAGTACCGAACATCCGAGCGCTAGTTCTTCCCAATAAAAAAAGAACAAAACTGATGATAAAAATATTAGCGGTCACATTATGGCTTTTATCGTCGGCTATATGATTTTTGCCCTGCTTTGATTTCCAGTGTGGGACGGTTGGGATGGGCCTCCGCGACGGTCTTGAAAGCATCCTCCGTAGCCTCCACCTCTGCAACACTCGCACCCTGGCTATTCATGCCGACCCTAAACATAGTGAGGCAGGAGAGGTGCTGCATCCCAAAATCGAAACCACCGATCGCAGACTTGAATTCAACTGGGTGGATGTAGAGCTCAAACTCTTTGAGCATCGGCATAGATCCAGCTTCAAACATGAGCCCGGTATGCAGAGATCCGAAAAAGAAATCCTGCAAGTTCTCGAATCCTTGGCTGCATCTGATAATAACGAACCTATCTTTGGGGCCCGGATTCAAGCGTAGGAAGAGATACAGCAGAGTGGGTATATTTCCAATGTTACAAAGATCTTCCTCCTCTGGTATTTCCTTAAGAGTGAGCAATAACTGTTCGAGGTTGACAAATGAGCTCACCCATTTGGTAACCTTGCAAATGTTTTCCCCCCTAATACCAAGGTATCGGAGACTCTTCAGACTACATAATGAGGAATCTGCTGAGAAGTCATCCTCGTTTCTAAGTTGGATATCAATATACAGGCTGTGAAGGTTACAGCCATCCAGAATATGGAGAGAAGCGGCTAACATGTCTTTGTAACATCCTTTGCCGCCTTTTAGTTTATCAATATCCCAAGTTATATACATCAATCTGAGGTTCGTAAGTTCACTGAGTTCTTCGATAAAGTCCCTTGTGTATGAAAAAACATCAATGCTTCGTAGCTTTCGCAAATTTCGCATTTTTCCAATTCCGTCAGGCAACTTAGTCTGAAGTCTAACAAATAATAGCAGCAATCTCTGAAGCCGAATAATTGTCGGAGGCAGTTCTTTTATAGATGTCTGCCTCACATCTAGTACCTCTAGACATTGTAGATCTCCGGTTTCTCTTGGAAGCGCATCTATCTTTTCTCCTTCGATCTTCAAGTACCTCAGTTGAGATAATCTTCCAATATTTATGAGATGATGATTTTCTAATCCAGTACAATTACGGATGTCCAGCACGCGTAGAACGCCGAAGTTGGAGATAGGTGGAATATGCTTTACACCACCAAAAATAGTTAGTGACCGGATCTGATATATATTCCAATTTTGAGATACAATAATATGGGTTGCTTGCTTTTCGTTTTGTGCAAGAGAGAGCCTGCGAACCTTGATATCTGCAGTCGGCAAATGTGTGAGCTGTGTATTGTTGATCATGGTAGCAAAGTTCTCTTCAGTGGACTTGGAAGTGAGGAAATCATGGATGATGTCATGGACTTGGCAAGACATTACCCCACCATCGTAATGTATTTCCGCTGGTTGAATTAAGCTTCTGTTAATAAGATCATTAAAGTAAGTCTCTCCTAACTTTAGGAGATTATCTTGAGGTTCACCGTGAATAAACCCGTCGGCAACCCATCTTCGCACCAAATCATCTCTAACAACAATATCATCTTCTGGAAACATAGCCACACACAACAGGCATGCTCGTAGATAATGAGGTAGATCAAAATAACTAAGAGACAATATCCTTGTCATGCCCTCTGAATCTGAATCGTCTCCAAGTGCATGACCAATAGATCTTCGTACCCTATCCCACTGATCTGTTGTATGTTTTGTGGCCAACAAACTAGATACAGCAATGATTGCCAATGGTAAACCACCGCATTTTTTTAAGATTTCATTAGAAGCTTCCTCGAGGTCAGAAGGGCACCTCTGCTCAGACCCAAAAATTCTTTTTAGAAATAACCTCTTTGAGTCGATTGGACCAAGTGGCTTAATGGTATAAACAAGCTCGCCATCAGAAGAGCAACATGATTGGGCTACATCATTTTTGCGTGTTGTTGTGATTATTCTGCTATCACACATATTCTTCGGAAAGGAACACTCGAGAGTTTTCCATGTTGATTTATCCCATATATCATCCACTACTATAAGGTACCTGTCAAAATATTTGGAAAGCCATACATTAGTAATGTGGGCATATTACATGAAGATGCAGAGTACGGACTGGACAGGTTCCAATTATTACGCAACGAAAGCTCCCGTGGAGTCATGCTAGTGCGTGTGTGTATGTGTGGGAGTGTGTATATATTTGTAGTTCAGCTGTTGTTGCTTTTTTATCATTGAATCTCTGACCATTTTATTTTTGTGCGAAGTGATGCAAACGATGAACAGTCTGTATAGTCAGAAAGCCGGTTCAGACTTTGGGTTTGATTGTTTGCACTAATAATGAACAGTCCTTGCTACAATGAACAGTCCTTGCAAAGCCATTAACTATAAACCAACCACTACAATTTGGAAACTAATTGTAGATTTCAAGTATATGAACCATGACCCTAACATTTTCACTCGTAACCAACTAGCAGGAGCACTGCTATCTTCCATTTAAGAACAGAAAAAGTTATTTACAGTCTTGTAGAGGGAAACTCAGATGGGGGCTTTGCCAAGAAAACATGTAAATGACAAGAGGCGACCGGCAGCGCCGTCTTCACTGCTTTACACCTGCTTGTCATAAAGATTGTATGTTAGCAAACAGGGCACACAAACCGAGTTACGATAGAATTATGCAGCTCTGGTTTGTTCTGCTCTGTATCGCCAGTACTATTGCTTTGTCAGATGAGGAGGATGCCATGATCTGGCAGCTCCATTCCTCAGGTGCTCATAATGTTTTTTTGACGGAGCTCAGGTGCTCAATGTTCAGTTCTAATATGCAGTGGTTAATTTTAGGAGGATTGTCCCTGTTCTTATTCCTGCTGTTTGGAAACTTGTTATTCCACCTAGAGTTCAATGCTTTTTACAGTTCGTTTATCACAATAAGATCCTCACCATTGAAAACTTGTCAAAAAGATACTATATATATGTCAGATAGTAGTTGTGTCTTTAGCAATGAGATAGAAACGGTCCATCAATTGTTTTTTTGATTGTGTGGTTGCCAAGTGGTTTTGGTCAGGGATTCCTAAAATCGTGTGCAAACAAATTGGCGATGACTTTGAGTCTGTGTCAAGCTGGTGGATTAGTAAAAAAGCAAATACGATTATGAATATGTTGTATTCAGCTGCCTTGTAGTGTCTGTGGAATGAAAGAAACAATATTTCTTTTTGATCTTTTTTATGGTACACTAAATTTAATATAGACCATTTATAATTTTCAATCCAATAGATCAGATTAGCTATTATTTATTTATACTTTATCTGATAGTAGAATAGTAGAAATACTCTTAATAAATTAATGACTACATCTGATTTCTTCTAACTCGCCATATACTACCAACAAAATACAATGTAAAATTTCTCTTGTTTTTGTTGGATTTTTTGGGCCAAGCCCATCTAATTGAGACAATTAAATCCTAGAAAATCTCAAAGGCCCATTCATGAGGAGGCATGTGTGCAAGCATTAGTCCCATATTGCTTGTGGAGGTGGAGGATGACCAATTTATAAGGAGAGTTCTTCCACCTTCCTAGAAGCATGGCAAGGAGAAGAAGAGAAGCCCACACGCTGCCTCGCCTCGCCTCGCCGGCCGGGCTCGGGCCGGCGGGAGGAGGCGCGGCGGCTGGCACTGCGTGAATGGTCCGCCGAATCCGGTCGAGCCTCGCGCAGACGCGACCTCTTTTGCGCTTTATTCTTTTGTTAATCGGGATTGTCGCGGTTGCAGATGAGATAAGGATTCCGTAATGCACTCCGATCGTGGCACGTCTTGAGTCATGATCATCACGGTTACGTAACTCCCTATATATTGCGCCGCCACCCGTGGAGAATACACACAGAATATTAGGGTTTTGCCACCTCTCGCCGCTGCGCCGCCAGAAGCCGCTCCATCCCGAGCGCCGACGCATCTGCAATCGGAGAGCAGGTCTCCGGAACCCTTCGTCTTGAGATCCCGCACCGGAGAGGCGAATAAGGTTTTGGGAAGCGCTCGCGCGCGATCGCTCAAGGTCGTCACCACGGCTCGTCTTCCGTTCTCGCCGGGCGACGCCGCCAGCGGCGGCTCTCGCGCGACGCCGCCACCAACGCTATCCTCGCTAACGCCGCAACCGCATCTACTACATCGACACCGGAACCGCAACCGTACCGCAACACGCCGCCATCTTCTTCTGCTCAGTACGTTCAATCTGTCCTAACCTCGTGGTTAAACAAGTTTATCAAGATGATCATGATGTTCGTGCTGTCTAGTATGTTAGAGAGATGCATGCTAGTTTCTGTCATGCTGTTCATGATTTATATTCGGAATTTAATCTGGCAAATGTCTAATTTCTCAACAGTTTTGACACCGACAATGGTTTGGTATGCAGGTTCTTTGGAGCAAACTGGAGGGAATGCTCAGGAAGTGGAGTGCTCTGCAAGGATACGCTGATGGATCTTTGCATCTGTCAGCAGAACTCCAAGGACAATGGGGCGCCACAGCTGACATGGATACTACTGCCGAAGTGGCAGCCAAGTGATGCAAACAATGAATAGTCCTGTATGGCCGGAAAGCTGGTTCCGACTTGGGGTTTGGTTGTTTAATTGCACTAACTACCAACAGTCCTTGAAAAGTCCTTAACAAATGGCGTGATTCAATATATATTTAACTTTGGATAAAACAGAAAGAAAAAAGAAAGAATGAATGAAAACTTAACTTGGATGTCAAATAGTGAGTCGACGTAATCACGTACCGTTTGTTTTCAAGGAATTTCACGATTTCTCCAATTAGTTGTTGTTCGTCCCCTGCTTCAGTATGAGAATAATCCATGTTACGAATTTGAGATAATATAGATCTAAAAATCTTCATCATATCGGGATGTCGTGAAATTGACACGAAAGCATGACACTCAAATTTCGCTCCAAGCTTGCGATATACTTGGTTGGCTAGAGTTGTCTTCCCTAGCCCTCCAAGTCCGACAATGGAGACAACCTTTAGCTGCTTCACTGATTCATCCTCGCCATGCATGAGCCACCCAACAAGCTTCTCCGTTGGCCCATCTATACCTACAAGTTCTGACACATCTTTATAAATGGTGCGTACCCGTGGGTCAATAATCACACTTCTAGACTTGGAGGTTCCCTCGTCAATTTGGTACCTTGAGTACCTCTCGCTCACTTCTGTTATTTGCTTCTTGATGTCCTTGATCTCTTTAGCAATCTGATGGCGAGTCTTGATCTCCGCCAACATGTTCTTGCTCTTGTCAATAAGCTTCTTGAATCTACTAGTATTTGAAGTGGACAAGGGATCATCAAGAACCATGAACTTGTCGATGTTGTCCTCAATATCGTAGGACAGCTCCCGCACAACCCTAACCCGGAGCTTGGCTTGCTCGTCAGGTTCCTCCACATCGGACATCCTTAGGAGGAAGGCATTCATTGCTTCAAGCTCATCCTTGAGGAACTTGATGTCACCACGCATATGCTTGAGCATCTTGTACTCATCAGTGAGCATGGTTCCAAGTTTAGACAGGAGGGAACTCATGGCCCCTGTGGATGCACTCACCAAAAATTCGGCCATTGCTCGCTTGCTCTTCGTGTCTACCTGAACAGGGTTTTCTCTAGACACAACCCGGCTATGGTTTGTGAGCTCTGCTAGCTATGGCCTTATAAGAATGATAGTAGCAGATGATGAACAGCCCCTCAATATCTAACGTTATTATGTATGGATTCTTTTCACAACAACTTTTTTATAATCATGGCACTATTAGATTTTATTGGTTTTACATCCTACATTTTTTAACTAAATTTATGAACTATCAGTCATGTAGACTGTTTCTCTAGTAAATTGTCAAGATATATTGGTGACATTTCATATTCATTAACTACAAGAGCTCTTTGTATGTTCCCCAAAACTAACTCTTAAGAAGAATTTCAAAAGAAACAAATTTAAATCTTAAGAATATTTCGAACAAAAAAATTACTCTTGGGATTATCTTAAGGATTCGTCCCAAGATTATTTGGGGAATGTACGCGATTACAGCATTCCAGTCGATCAGTGGGATTTGCCCACAGAGCCCTAACAGTACAGTTTACTAAATTTCATGGTTCTTGTAGTAATGGGGTCCAATTGTGATACAACGAAGACTTGGGGGTTGACTGGCTATTTTTACTAGCATTTCCCGGTATTGACAGAAAATGCAACGCACTCGTCCATGAATTTCGTCGCAAGTTCCTTGATGCATGGTTGTTGTATTACTTTTCTAATGAGATGAAAGTGAGGTCTTACCGACCCCCAGTTGAAATACAGCTTAAAGTGTTAGCGACTCAAATGAAAACTAAGTCTTTACAGCACATGCCTCCGTGCGAGTCTTATCACTTCTCTTACTATAGCGGCAAGTTGGAAATGATGTATAGCAGGCTTAATTTAACATGTAGTTAAGCAGAGTTTGAAATAACAGTTAATGGGAATGGAGCGCCAGCGGCGTCACTGTTTCGGTCTGGATTAGTATATTTTTTCATATTTGGTTCCAAATTCAACTTGAGTCACTTTTGTAACATTCCGAAAAATTTAAAAATGAGAAAAATAAAAAAATTTAAATTTAAAAATAATATTTAATAAAAATTTTAATTGGAATCAAGATTTTAATTTAACATATCATCTTTTCCTCTTTTTCAAGAATAAGTTGCAATATTAAAACTTTTTCTCCCAAATGAACAAACTATGAAAATGAGATTGAAATATAATCTTATTTTGAATTTTCATCCTTTCAAAAAAAAAATTCTTGAATTTTCGGCTTTCAAGAAAATCTTTTATATTAATTATTTTCTTATCCTCCAAAATATAAAACCCAAAATATATTAAGAAATAAAATCTAGAAAAATTCATATAAATCTCAAATCATCTCCAGAGCCTTCACAAAAATCTTCAAAGTAATATGAACTCATGTATTGCTGAAAAGATATCAAGAACTATATAATGTGACTATGAACAGCAGTACAGCACAATGTCAGAATTATTACATTTTTCAAAGACCTTGTCACATATTTGAAAATGTACCACATCATCTAAAGCTCTAGGGTAACTTGAAGAAAAAGTTTCAAAAATAATAAAGTTGATTTGACTATTTTATAAAATCAAAAATTGAATTAATTAAAAACAATATCTTCAATGACAGAATTTTATAAAAATAAATATGATTGATAATCACCTGAAATTTTTATGATAACTTTCAATAATCATTATGATTACACAAAAAAGTTTCATATAAAATAAAGCTTATTTGTTATCTAAGAAAGATAAAAATATGAAAACAGAATTTTAATAATGCAAGTCTTATCACTTCTCTTATTATACCGGCAAGTTGGAAATGATGTATAGCAGGATTTATTTAACATTTTAGTTAAGCAGAGTTTGAAATAACAGTTCATGGGAATGGAGCGCCGGCGACGTCACTATTTCAGTCTGGACTAGTATATATTTTTTCATATTCGGTTCCTAATTCAACTTGAGTCACTTTCCAACACACACACACACACACACACACACACACATATATATATATATATATATATATATATATATAAAGCTTTTTCCGTACTCCTGGGAGTACATACTCCCACATCTAATATACCACTTACACTACTACGAACCGACCTTTCCTACCGCCCATCAAGACGGTTGAGTTTAACCGGATCGATATTTAGATCATCCGGCTCAATCTGGCCACAACTGCGGGGAGTGATTAGTACGGTTGAAGACACGAACCGATCGATGAGATAACATCGAGACGGTTGGTTTCCTGAACCGTACTATTTAGCACCACTAAATAGTACGGTTCGTGACACCAACCCGATCGATGTTATATCATCGCACGGTTCGTGTCTTCAACCCAGATCGGGTCCTAATTTAAACTTCTTCCTCCTCCGCTCTCGCTGGACCAGATCATTCCGGTCATGAAAAGAACAAAGGAGCTTCGCCAAGAGCTTGAAAGGAGGAGGTGCTGCCCAAAATTTCAAAATTTTGGTCATTTTACTCACAACCAAGGTAGCTAAGGTTAGTAATATCATTCCTCACTTCATTTGGTGTTGAATGGAGCCTTTTTTTGCTTGAATTATGAAGAAAATTTGATCTTTTCCCATGATTGATCAAAGATTATGAATGTAGAGGAGGTGCTGCCCAAATTTCAAAATTTTGGTCATTTTACTGCAACCAAGGTAACTAAGGTTAGTAACATCATTCCTCACATCATTTGGTGTTAAATGGAGCCTCTTTTTGCTTGAATTATGAAAAAAATTGATCTTTTCCCATGATTGATGAAAGATTAATATGAATGTAGAGATCTAGCTTGATCTTTTCAAATAGGATACAAAAACTTGTTGTGTAAGCTTAGAATTTGCTTGGATTATAATGTAGCTCGCCTTTAATGTGTAGATCTAGCTTAAATTTAGGTTTTAGTTCCATCGATCGATGAAGGATGAGGTTTGGTTGCACGAGTCGGGGAGAATGGTGCATGAAAATCATGGAGTTTGGGATCTTCAAATGGCAATGGTTATGTGGAAAAGAAGAAATTTAAATTCATTTGCTAATTAAAATAATATCGTAAATATGAATGGCTTTATAGAAAATATAAAATGAGTTCAATATTTGAGAAAAGTTTTCAAAAATACTTTGGAATATTTTAAACTTAGAAAATTACTTCTAGTATAATTTTGGTTTTAATTTCCATCAAGAAATTATTTTTGAAAACATCATTAATTAAGTGCTAGAGATTTAGAAAAAATAAAAATAAATGATTGAATAATAATTTAGAAATTTTTAGGGTGTTACAATTTCAACAGAATTTGCAAACAAAGTCGTCGTGAATTTTGTTCGTAATTTTGAATCCAGACTCTGATCGACCAATTCTTTTTGTAGGTTGCAAAAACTTGTTGTGTGGGTTTATATTTTGCTTGGATTATTATTTAGCTCAGATTGAAGGTGTGGATCTAGCTAATATTTAGGTTTTGGTTCAACAATTCATTATCGAAAAATGAGGTAACAGTTATCTTGATGTAACATAATGTAGATGGACCGGCGATGGATGTACATGGATCGACGCTCCCCGGAGTTCTTGCAGGGTTTGCAAGATTTTCTTCGTGCGGCCGATGCACACACGACATCGAGCTACATATGTTGTCCATGCATAGACTGCAAGAATGAGAAGGAGTGGCCAAAATCCAGCCACCTTCACTTTCATTTGCTCACAAGAGGTTTCATGTCAAACTATACCTGCTGGACCAAGCACGGTGAAGAAGAGATTATATAGGAAGACGGTGAAGAAGAAGAGGCAGACAACAATATCCCTGGATTGGTCAACATGGTTCTTTCAAGATACATTGGGGCGATGTGGTGATGATGACCTAGACCAGATTTGCGTGATGGAGAGGAGAATACATCGATGAAAGACATTACGAAAAGTTCCAAATACTATGGGAGGACCACGGAACACTGTTGTACCCAAACCGTCGACGGGGCCATAAAAGTTGCGTACCACACTAGAATCGATGCAATGGAAGGCGACCAATGGATTGTCCGATAAGGGATTCGACGAGTTGTTATGCCTCATAAAGAAGTTACTTCAGAGGGGAACACATCGCCGAAACTACGACGATGCCAAACAAGTTGTCCGCCTTTGGGGTTGGAGGTCTGAAGATACATGCATGCCGTAATGATTGTATCCTTTATCGCAATGAGTATGAGGATTCGGAAGCTTGTCCGTGTGCAAAACTTGCAGTATAAGACCAGCGTGATGACCCTGTGAGGTAGAGGGCAAGAAGAAGAAGAGACCTCTGCTAAGGTGGTGTGGTATTTCCTGTAATCCCGGTTGAAGCGTTTATTTGCGAACAAAGCGCATGCCAGATGATCTTACTGGCACAAGGAAGACCGTAAGGACGACGGAAGGCTAAAACACGTTCTTGATGGCTCGGTGGAGGAAAGTCGATAGAACATACCCGGACTTTCTTTGAGGATGCAAGGAACATAAGGTTTGGGTTGAGTACGGATGGGATGAACCCGTTCGGCGATATGAGTAGCGATCCACAAAGACTTGGCCCGTGACTCTATGTATCTACAACCTTCCTCCTTGGTCGTGTATGAAGCGGAAGTACATTATGATGTCATTGCTTATCCAAGGCCGAAGCAACTCGAAACGACATTGATGTGTACCTCAAACCGTTGGTTGAAGATCTGTAACACTGTGGAACGATGGTGTACGTGTATGGGATGAGTACAAAAGAGAGCACTTCACTCTACGTGCATTGCTATTCGTAACCATCAACGACTGGCCTGCACTTGGTAATCTATCGGGCCTATCTATCAAAGGATATAAAGCCTGCATTCACTGCTTAGAGGATACGGACAGCAAGTACCTAAAAAACTCTCGAAAGGTTGTGTACATGGGCCACCGTAGGTTCCTCCATATGAAGGACCCGTTACGGAGGAAGGGTGAGAATTTTGATGGGACAGAAGAGAAACGTAAGAAGCCCATGCATCGCAGTGGGATGCTTGTATTTTCTTTGGTAAAGGATCTGAAAGTAGTATTTGGAAAAGGTCCTGGTAGCAAACCTGTCCCGGCTGAACAAGGTCACACGAAGGCCATTTGGAAGAAGAAGTCAATATTTTGGGACTTACCTTACTGGAAAGACTTAGAGGTCCGCCACTCACTGGACTTCATGCATATCACGAAGAATGTCTGCGTGAACCTGCTAGGTTTCCTAGATATGTACGGTAAGTCAAAAGATACACTTCAAGCACGAAAGGACCTATAACTATTGGGACTCAGGAACGACCTACATCCGGAAAAGAGAGAGAAAGGACAACATTACCTCCACCCCACGAGCTATACTCTGAGCAAGGAAGAGAAAAAAAAACATGATTAAGTTCTTGAACAGTGTGAAGGTCCCTTCTGGATACTCCTCGAACATAAGGAGACTCATAAACATGAAAGAGAATAAAATCGCATACATAAAATCCCATGATTGTCATGTGTTGATGACCTGATTGCTCGATGGCGGTGCGAGGTATTCGCTAGATTGGGTACGAGGACAATCATAAAGTCGTGTTCGTTCTTCAACGCGGTGTCGCAGAAGGTCATCGAGCGAATAAGTTATCTAGTCCGCATGATGACATGGTCAACGATCGTTAGCCTTGAGATGATCTTCCTCCATCCTTCTTTGATATTATGGTCCATCTCATGGTCCACATTGTTAAAGAGATAGAAATTCTCGGACTGTGTTCCTCCACAATATGTTCCCTTCGAGAGGTACATGGGTATCCTAAAGAAGTATGTTCAGAATCGGTCTCGCCTAAGGTGCATTGCGTGAGGGTGTCAAGACAGAGGAGGTGATCGAGTTTTGTGTTAGTTACATGGATGATCTGAATCCGATTGGCCCTCAGATCACGCCATGAGGGGAGGCTACTGAGGAAAAGGGACTTTAGGAGAAAAGAATCCTATAGCGACAATCTACTTGCATTTAAACAAGCACATTTCACGGTATTGAAACAAGCAAGCTCAGAGTGGCTCAGTATATCTATGATCACGAGATGAGTCTACGCGCCCAATACCCAGAGAAGTCGATAAGTGGATCGCGATGGAGCAAATGGATCATTTCGCGATTGGTTACAAAAGCAATTGTTGGGCAAGCGCATGACGATGAACAATTGAAACTCTTGGCTCGAGGACCGTCCACAACAATCATATCATTTCAAGGGTATGAGATAAATGGGTACATATTTTACACGACAACCCGGGATAACAAGAGCACCAACCAAAACAAATGGCGTCCGTATAGATGCCTTGGACAAAATGGAAAGATGGACACCTACTATGGTTTCATAGAGGAGATCCGGGAGCCGAGTACGGGCCATTAAAAGTCCCTCTGTTTGGTGCCAATGGGTCAAACCGACAACCGTGGATATCGATAAGCACGGTATGACAACTGTGGACCTCAAGCAAGTGGCCTATAGGGACGAACTGTTCGTGCTCGCTAATGATGTGACACAGGTATTCTATGTGATGGACATGGACAAGAAACCAAAAAGGAATGAGAAGACTAGTAGTAGCGATCACCAAGGCGCCACGTGGTTCTTCCAGTAAAAGAAGGATTGTTTGAGTTGAGGCGCCACGACGAAGAAGAGTATAATCGGTTCGACGAGTGCCTCCTTTCACGGTGGGACGAGACATTAGTGTCTTGAATGATACAGAGGAATCTCCCACGACGCCGCGAACATAATGAAGGATCACTTGTAAAAGTAAAGTATGTTAGCAAATAAGGATTGCTTTTGGTGTAATAGACTACTAACATACTAGTTTCTCATTCCTCTAGTGGTTTTCAGTATTTTCTGCTCAAATTGTACTAATATTTGACTAACAATATTGTTCAAAGTCCTCTGTACTAATATAACAAGGTGACAGTTTGCAATGGAATTATAAGAGTGCAAATATTACTTTATTTCTTACAATTTTCTATAATGTTAATTTATATTACATGGTTGAAAAAATATTGTAAAGAATAACTTTAAATAGTACATATTTAAAAATTATTTAATGAAACAATACGTAAGCAATAGATTCAAAAAAGAAATCTTAAAAAAGGCTAAATGAATCTAAAATTGTAAAAGCATTTTTAAAAATTATTTAATGAAATAATAGTTAAACAAGACATTTAAAAAAGAAATCTTACAAAAAAGGCTAAATGAATCTAAAGTGGTAAAAGCATTTTTAAAAATTATTTAATGAAACAATAGTTAAACAAGAGATTCAAAAAAGAAATCTTAAAAAAAGGCTAAATGAATCTAAAATTGTAAAAGCATTTTTAAAAATTATTTAATAAAATAATAGTTAAACAAAGACATTTAAAAAAGAAATCTTACAAAAAGGCTAAATGAATCTAAAGTGGTAAAAGCATTTTTAAAAATTATTTCATGAAACAGAGTTAAACAACAAATAAAAGAAAAGAAATAAAAGAAAGACAAAAAGAAGAGCTAGGGGCACGAGCGGGGCTCGAACCCGAGACCTCACTGATCGGGAGAGCTCATGAACTCAAGCGCCCGCGCTAGCCAGGGGGAGGAAGAATTCTTGTCGATTAGTATGGGCGCTAAATTGTTTTGAGTCTTTTAACATCAGTCCGGTTGGTGTTTTCAACCGGACCGATAGTGCCTAGGCTCCTCCTCAAGGCTGAGGTGACCCATCATCCTGCTGAATACACCAACCGGGACTGATGGTGCACCTATAAACCCATCCCGCCGCCTCCTCATCCCCAATTTTTCTACTTCCGCCATTGTTCCCCAATCTCCTCCTCCTCCTACTCGTTTGCAAAGACCTCCGACGATCGGGACGCCTCCAGCGACCCCACCGCGCGCCGTCCTCCTCTCCTCCGATGACCCCACCGCTGCCGTCCTCGCCTCCAAGCCTTGCCTCCGCGCCTTTTCGCCATTGTTCCTCTCGGCCTTCGCCAACCCTAGGGTTTGTGCCCTCCTCATTGGTGCCCGAGTGATTGGTTTTGGTTGCGTTCTTTGCGTTTGAGATGTCGGTGGTTGGGGACCTTACAAGAGTGGGATTATTGTTCGATGAAGATTGGGCAGATTGAGACCATTTGTGACAACAACAATTTTCCAAGATTTAACATTTAGTTGTTAGATCAATTGTGTCTGTGTCTTGATGATCTAGTACTTGACATTTAGGGAGGTATTGCTCGATGATGATCTAGGGTTTATATGAGTAGAACATTTATTCGTGATATGTGCTTTTGTCAATGTTAAGTTTAATTTGAGTAGTCTGTTGGATGGTGGAATGTGATCGTGGCGCTGGGCGTTATCCTTTTGCTGTCTTCGGATATCTGTGGAGCAAATTTTTTGGAAGTGTGTTGTTTTGTTAAGCTTGTGGTTGTAGTGAACTTTTTCTTTTCTCGTGATGGCAAAGGAGTTTTGTCGGCAATTGTAATCGGGTGATGCTTGTGAAGTATTAGTGTGTTGTGTTGTCTGCCGGGTAGTGTGATTTAGAGCTTTTGTGAGTCAATATGCCCGGTTCACGTTTTGTCGATGTCTGTTAAGTGAACTGGAGGATGAATCGTTTCACCTTGGTTTCGATTAATTGAAACCGGGGCACCTAGTTTTGGGTGTCTGTTGATCTAAAAAGTTTTACCGAGTATTGAAAGAACTGATAGTGTGGTTGATATTGATTCTCGATTTGTTATCTGTTAAATCTAAACATAGCAAACACTTTTATCTTCTCGCTGATTAGAACATATTTGCTTGATTAGAACACTTTTATCTTCTCACGATTAGAATAGGGAGAGTAGCTTTTTATATATCATTCACATTCCATTCTCACCATGCTCCCAGATTTGTTTAGTTAATTATGTCTTGCTGATTTGTAGTCTTTTCTTTGGTTCGGAAGGTAGAACATTTCAAGAATCGTTTCTTCATATCTATATTCATATTTCGAACTTGATTTCTATGTATGTGTGAGATTTCTATGTATCATGTGAATTATTCTAAGTTGTCAAGTCTTTGGAAAACTTGTTTCATTTTCACTAAAGTAATGTTGTCACAAATTGGTCAATGATCTTTGTCCCTATTGACGAGGACGGTCTTTAAGGCAACCCGTTATCTGAGAACAATACAAAATTGACAACTTGAGCACTATGCTAGTTGTGATGTCCCTTTTACTTGTCATTATTAGGCAAATCTTCAAATACTTATGTATGTGTGAGATTTCTATGTATATGTGAAGTTTGAAATATATATGTATCATGTGAAATGAATATGTATCATGCGAATTATTCTAATTTCTGGTGAATTTTGAAATTTCTATTTTTATTGATCAGTTTCTATGTATATGTGAGATTTGTATGTATCACTACCTTGAAAAAGGTCATCAGTGGCGGTTCGTAACTGCCATCAGTGACGGTTTTTGAACCGCCACAGATTTAGTGCCACTGATAATCGAGGATTATCAGTGACGGTGCTAGAACCGCCACAGATAACATTATCAGTGACGGTTCTAGCCACAAACCGTCACAGATAGTACTAGTATCTGTGACGGTTTTTTGTTAGAACCGTCACTGATAATGTTATCTGTGGCGGTTCTAGCCAAAAACCGCCACAGATACTACTACTATCAGTGACGGTTTTTGGCTAGAACCGCCACTGAGAGTATATTAGTGGCGGTTATAGCCAAAAACCGCCACTGATAATCCCACACACGAAAATAAAAAACTGGCATTTGTGGCTAGCCTCAGGCAGCGCTAGCCATGCCCTCTGAGCATAATGACAAATACCAGTACATAAAATAATCACAGACCATAATCACAGACAATAGTATACAGAAAATAATCTAGCTATGTATCTGTTGGCTTGGAAAGAAACCCAATCAATAACTCGAAAGGAAGCGAGAGGTTGCACTTACGCCGCCATTGCTTGCAAAGAACGATGTCATTGTTCGGTGCCACCAATGCTTTATTGTCGGTTCCACCACGAGACCAAGAGCAATGAGATTACTCGAGGAGGGTTATGAACAAATTCATGGCTCAGTGATGTATGAGAATGGCCATGCAATTATGTGATTGGCCAATTACTAATAGTAACAAAAAAAGGAACCTGGTCAATTGCAACCATCGGAGTTTGAACTTTTGCCTTGGGGCGACTTCTCAGGGTACCCTGATTACACCAAATATGAAGAAATTATAAGTAACTGTAAGTCCAAAATGTCCAGAATCAACAAATGCAAATACAAATGTCAGAATAAGCAGTCAAATCTTGATATTGGAGACATGTTTATTGCCTAGAGAATCACCACCATTTTCTTTTAGCATTCCTCCCACTATTAACTAGAGACAATAACATCACAAGAGCAGCTTATTTACTACCACTAACACAATGGAAAAGATAGGCTCCATTTTGCTTTTCATATAGTAGTTTTTTTCACCCTTTTCATTTATGGTTCTGCCATCTAACTCCCATAGAAACCTCAAAGCATTTTTATTGAATTGTATTGGCATATTGCTAAACTTTATGGCCACAGTAAATAACAAGGGAGGAACTGAAAATTAAATAGAGGACAACATGAACTGGCAACATAATTGAATATAAGTATGTCTTCATGACTTGGTTGAAATATAAAATGAATTTTTACCTGCCAAGTTGCTACCAGACATACACCATTGCTGCAAATCCAGTAACACTGGGATGAGATGACAAAACAGTCACATCCTTAACACGTGTCATGTGACACCATGACAGGAAGCATGGTCTTAACTCCATGTTGTGAAAAATCATTTTATAAATTGTAACCAAGCAATTCAATTCCACCTCTATGCGAATATTATGGTGTTTGCTAAAACATGAAAAGGAATAAAAGGGGGTTGTGTAGGAGATGAAGACAAAGAAGGAACATATTATCTATCAGAAAGGAAAAAAGAAAAACAATCCAGCGTGTTAAGCATGAGATTATACCTTGTTTGCCCACATCAGTCCACATGCATTGCACAAAGTCCTTGGACCTAGCTGGACCACAACTCATGGTCGGTGTCATATTTTCACTAGTGCCACAATTCTGACACCTGCAACAAGTATGATATGACAAAAAAAGGTCATCTATTTCCCATTCAACAGTAAATAGACAAAAATGGATTACATAACCAAGGCTTCAAGTTTTTTTTAAGTATTTTCTGAACACAAAATTTGAGCAAGCAATTACAAGTTAGGACAAATTGGGGTTCCCTTGGGAAGAATATAAGATGGATAAGACAAACTTTACAAAAGAGTCATAAAGTAACAACAGACATTGTTGGTCATCACAATTTCTCCTCCAATTATAAAATTTCTGCATCTCAAATTACAAATTCTCCAAGATCAACCTCTCAATGTGATACGTGAACTAAACTTTTGTGTGCACTTCATGTGTTTGAGTTGGCAAGATTATAGCGGATAGGGTGCCCTTGTGTCCAAGAAGAAGTCATGGTGGCAATGGTCTAGTACCAATTGAAGAGAGGATGTAATCCCATGTAAATTCACCCTCAAGATGGGGAAAAGGAGGTAATCCCATGTAAATTCACAAAGAAGAAAGAAGAAAAGTAAGGATCATTGCCTCAAGTCAGTCATTTAAAGAATTAAAAAAGGCATCCCATTGTCATTGAAAAAATTCCACATGTGTGAATCCTATTACATCACACAAAGAATCCTTTTAGAGCACAAGAGACAAACAAACCAAATAATAAAACAAAATGGTCATCGGGCTCAAATTATAGAACACTTCCTCATTAAAGTTTATTGTATTACCAAAATTTGGAAGAAAAAATAAACTGCGAAAGTTTATTGTATTACCAAAGTTTATTGTATTGCCTGCGAAAGGAGGCAACTCATCAAACTGGTTGTACTCTTCCTCATCCACGACATTCTCAACTCCAACGATCCTTCTTTTCCTTGCGTAACTACGTGGCGCTTCTTATCTCTACGGTCGATTATGTAGAACACTTGTGCTACTTGATTCGCAATCACGAATGGTTCGTCTCAGATCCGACATGTTCGATGTCCACAGAGTAAAGCCGCACTTGTCCACCTTGACACCATTCGGAGTCGTACCCAATGACACCAAACACCGGATCTTGAAAATGCAGTAGTCCAGCTCCCAAATCTCCTCTATGAACCCGTAGTAGATGCTCTTCGTACTTCCTGTGTTGTCGTAGGCATCTATACGGACACCACTGTTTTGGTAAGTGCTCTTGCTATCCTGAGCTCTCGTGTAAAATGTATATCCATTGATGTCATATCCTTGCCATGTCGTGATTGTACCTGAAGGCCCTTTTGCCAACCACCTCAATGTAACACTCGTTTCTTCACCAGACATGTGCTCCCTGAACCAATGACTGAACAAATGATTGTGCTCTTTTGTTAACCAAATCTCTGACTTTCCTCGGTTTTCCCTCCTTAGCTTACCCTTGTGTATGTCCATATACGGGCACACCTCAAGTGATCAAGGTAACATCTTGTGAAATGGGCTTGTTCGAACAAAATATTATCATAAGAATTTGTAGATTTCTTTCCTATTACACCTTTCCCACCTAGCCTACCCTCATGGCGAGATATCGCACTCCTACCGGTTCGACCTCCTCCATGTAATCGATACGTAACTCAATAACCTCCTCGGTTGCATAACCTTCTACAATTGAGCCTTCCTACGAGATCGACACGTACATATTTCTTCGTAACACCCATATACCTTTCAAATGGGTACATCCGATGCGTGAATACGGGTCAGAAATATTTATCTCATTGACAAGGTGAACAATGAGATGAACCATGATATCAAAAATGATGGGGAAAATACATCTCCACCGGCACGAGTCTTTACCACATCACTGAAGTTCATAAAGTCCAACGGGATCGATGACCTTCTGTGAAATCGTGTTGAAGAAGGAACACAACCTCGTGATTGCCTCTCGGACCTTGTCAGGCAAAATACCCCTAATTGCAACAGGGAGCATTTGTGTCATCATCACATGACAATCATGAGACTTCATGCCGCTTAACTTCAAATCTTTCATCGATACGGTTTCTTGATGTTTGCGGAGTAACCGGACGGAACTTTCACACCATGCAGGCACTTGCAGAGTTCTGTTTTCTCTTTCTTACTCAAAGTGTAGCAAGCTGGGGGTAGGTAAAGCCGGCCTTTCCCAGTGTCTTGAGGATGTAGCTCGGCTCTGATCTTCATGTCTTCCAGATACTTTCGTGCCTTCAGTCCATCCTTTGTTTTGCTAGGAATATTCAGTAAAAGACCAACCATGCTGTCACATACATTCTTCTCTACATGCATGACGTCGATGCAGTATCGAACTTCCAAGTCCTTCCAGTAGGGTAAGTCCCAAAAGATGGATCTCTTCTTCCATGTGGTTTTCTCAGTATGGGACCGCGATGTATTACCAAGACTTCTTTCCGAGTACAACATTAAGATCCCTAACCATATCATACACCTCTTCCCCACGAAGACGCCTTGGAGCTAAACCGTCCTCCTTTGTCCCGTCAATTGTTTCTTCATATTGCGGTACGGATGATTCTGCGAAGGAACCTCCGTGACGCATGTACATGTATTTTCCTCGAGTTGTTGAGCCACACACTAGCGGTTTCATCCATGCTTTGGGGCATGCTTTCGCTCCTTTATAATGCGGTAGGACAAAGTTACCAAGCGCAGAAAATCATTGATGGTGCAGAACAACAATGCGCGTCTGATGAAGTACTCTCGCTTGTACTCGTCCCATACCGTACACCTTCGCTCCACAATATCACAAGATCTTCCACCAATGGTTGTAGGTATACATCAATATCGTTGCAAAGTTGTCTCGCCCTTGGATAAGCAAGGACATCATAATGTACTTTCGCTTCATACACAACCGTGGTGGAAGGTTGTATATACACGAGTCACGGGCCAAGTGCTATGAATGCCGCTCATGTTACCGAAAGGATTCATTCCATCCGTACTCAAGCCAAACCTTACATTCCTCGTTCATTTCGAAGTTCTCCTGAAGAGTCTATCGATGGTTCTCCATCGCGTAATCAGGGTGTCTCGATTTTCCATCCTCTTACGGTCTTCCGAAGTGCCATCGCATCAATTTGGCGTGCTTTTTGTTTCCAAATAAACGCTTCAAACGAGGTATTACCGCAAATACCACACCACTTTTGCGGGAGCTCCTTTCTTCACCTCGATAGCTTCATTCATCGCCCTTACGCTTGTATCGCGACGCTTTGCATAACGGACATACATAAATGTTCGCATAGTCTTTGCGATAGAGTATCAAATGTTTGGATAAGCATGTATTCTTTCTACTTCCAATCCCAAGGGACATACAACCTTCTTAGCTAGATACGTGGTTTTAGACAACACGTTTCCTTCAGGCAGTATGTCCGCTAAGAGATGTAACAACGCCGTGAAACTCTTGTCGGACCAACCATTGGCTGTCTTCAATTTCAAGAGTGAGAGCACCGTGTGCAACTTTGTGTATTCCTCCTTACAACCCGGAACAAAGGTTTCTCCGAATCCTCCATCAAACCCGTGAATTGATTAAACTCTCTCTGACTAGTGTAGTTCTCTTCGCATCGCGCAACATTTGAGCAGATTAATGTCGTCATCGACGACCAACCTATCCTCATCGGATCCATAAGCGATGTCGGCTTCCACATTGCCGGCTCGCTGCCGCCGACGTTATCACGCTCAAGTATAATCTCCTCTTCACCGTGCCTTGTCCAACTTGTATAGCCAGTACAAAACCCTCCGGATCAAGTGCAAATGGATATGATTTTTGTTCGAAAACATCTTCTCATTCTTGCAATCAATGCATGGACAATGTATGTACTCGTCTTCTTTTGCAAGTCGTTCTCTCTACGCCCTTAGAAAAACAGATACACAAATCGATATATTCTTGGTCGCAACGGTTAGCATTGTACATCCATCTCGGTCCATCTACGTTCATTAATTTAAGCAATTTATTAATATCCAAAAATCTTAATTAAATAAATTGTTATTCTAATATTCAACAATATGCACTAACGGGACAACATTAATACTAAGTAAATGTTGCAAACTTAATTAATTAATTTTAATATATACTCACACGTAACCAAAAATTATATATATCCTCCTAAGATCAACATAATAAATTCCTCACCTCAAAATTTCATGATCACCCGACTACCATATTAACTAAAATTTATTTATCATTCACATCCAACAATCTTAATTACATAAATTGGGTTTATATGCTTCATAAAAATTCACTAACAATACCCACTAATGGAGCAAGATGTATATGCACGCGCTAACGAAAAAAATTAATGGTAACTAAGAAAAAATATTAACTACGTAATTTTTATACATATCCTTCGGAAGAGCAACATAATAAATTTCCTCATCTCAAAATGCAAGGCAATTAACATCATGATCACCCATCTATCGTATTAACTATAATTTATTTTTCATTAATATCCAATAATCGTAAATACATAAATTTGATATATGCTTACAAAACATTCATCATCTAAACAAGGTAGACAACTTAATCTAATATAGCAAGGTAATAACTTCATCATCTACAAATTGCTAGGTAAATAAAAAACAAACTAAATGTAGACCTTGCATCTAAACCTTAATTAAGCTAAGAATAAACCATTAATGGCAATTTTAAAGTACAAATGAAGAGAGGAGACATATTTTACACACCTTGGAACAATTCTAGGAAGTAGAAGCACAAGATCTTGCCCAAACAAAATCTGAAATGAAAAAGCTAACTTTTCTTCTCGGGTAGCAGAGAGGAGGAAGATGACCAGCGACAGGCTTTATATAGAAATAATTATTTGTGGCGGTTGTCAAACCAAACCGCCACAGATAATTATATTAGTGGCGGTTGTAAAACCACACCGCCACAGATAATTTATTATCTGTGACGGTTCCATCTACCAACCGCCACAAATAGTCACAGCGTTATCAGTGACGGTTTTAAATATAAACCGTCACAGATAATGTATTATCTGTGGCGGTTTTTGGATGAAACCGCCACAAATGGTCCTCCCGCCAATTTCCACAAAGAACCGCCACTGATACATGTATTTGTGACGGTTCGAAATGAACCGCCACAAATAGGGCGTCACCTATGTGCGGTTTTGTAGTAGTGTATGTGTGAGATTTCTATGTATATGTGAAGTTTGAAATGTATATGTATCATATCAAATGAATATGTATCATGTGAATTATTCGAAGTTGTCTGAGAACAATACAAAATTGACAACTTGGGCACTATGCTAGTTGTGAATTTTGAAATTTCTATTTTTATTGATCAGTTTCTATGTATATGTGAGATTTGTATGTATGTGTGAGATTTCTATGTATATGTGAAGTTTGAAATGTATATGTATCATGTCAAATGAATATGTATCATGTGAATTATTCCCCGTTATCTGAGAACAATACAAAATTGACAACTTGAGCACTATGCTAGTTGTGAGATTTCTATGTATGTGTGAGATTTATATGTATGTGTGAGATTTCTATGTATGTGTGATATTTCTATGTATATGTGAAGTTTGAAATGTATATGTATCATGTCAAATGAATATGTATCATGTGAATTATTCTAAGTTCAGATTCAAAAAGAAATTCGGACAAGTTTAAAGATCTTAAACTTGTCCGAATTTTCTCTTTTTTGTAACTCTCGGTATATAATGAATCTGAACTTAGTGTGGAATAAGAATGATTCATTATTTTTTGTTAAGCAAATGTATCATATGAATTTTTTCTAATGTATAAATATCATTTTAAAGTTACATGTGCATATGTTTGTAGCATGAGGTCACAACATCAATCACTTGATTTCCTCTCAACTCTAGCAAAATTACCATCGTATAGTATTTGGCGTCGCCGCCCATCCTCTCTCTATCGTCTTCCACACCGTTTTAGAGTAGTACCATCAGCTTTACATGAAATGAAATCTATTTTCGTTAATTTTCAGTGCTTCTTCTAGCCTAAGAAACGACGATGGACGAAGAAGCATTTATGTTAAGTTTGATTGCGGAAAATGTTGGTCATGAGATGGCGGAGCCTGCACCCGCCACCGAGGCCAATGAGGCTGCAGAGCACGATGAGGCCGGTGAGGTAACAATCAGTCACGTTCATGATTGTCGGTTCCACTACCATGCTAAGCCAATATCTTGACCTGCTCATGATTGTACCATGCTTTCAGATCACCAACCAGCAGCAATCACGTCGCCGAGGTCCAAGCAAGAAGAAGAAGGCAAGACATGTTATCACCGAAGTCGGCGAGACGGCCGACCTCTTGCACCCTCGGGGCGCTTGGGCGTTCAATTGGCATGCGGCGCCCACGTTAGGGACCACGTGGCAATTAGCATAGCAAAATGGGATCAGTCCTCAAGATACGAAGAACATGCTTTGGAGCGATGTGAAGGAGACATTCACCTTCCCCAAGGAACCGAAGAGAAGGTGAAGAGTTACACTCTCAAGAAGATGGCGGTCGATTCCGGACTTACAAAAAGAAGCTGAGCACGGAGTATATCAAGAAGAATCGAACGCCCGACTTCAACAAGCACCCAAAGTTGCAAGATCACTGGGATGCGTTTGTGAAATACAAGACTTCGGACGAAGGTCAAAGTTTGAGTGAGAAGAATAAGTGAATGCATGAAGAAGAATTATCACCACCGACTCGTACGGTGATTACCGCCATGCAATACCAAAATGGGAGACGAGGGAACAGGACCTGCTAGCGAAGGGTATCGCACCCGCAACAACGGATTGGCCCGACAGAGCAAAGCATTGGTTCTATGCTCACGGCGGCACCCTTGATGATAACGGCAATGCTGTGTTTGGGGAGGTGCTAAGAGATGTGGCCAAAAGGCTTGTACAGTCCATCGAGGAGACTTCCTAGGGTAGCTTCGTGCCAAACAGGGAGAACGACGCGCTAACAAGGGCCTTGCAAAATCCTGAGCACCCTGGACGTACACGAGGCGTCGGCGTTGTCCCGTGGAAGGTTGGTTTTGCTCAGGACGCCGAGACCTATAGGAGTCGGGTGAAGAGCAAGGCTCGACAGACACAACAGCTTAGTGCGCTTGAAGAACGCTTGAATCAAACAAATGAGAGAATGCAAGAAGAGATCCGAAGAGAGATGCAGTTAGCCTTGAGCCAACAGCGCGAGACGGGCCAAGAACCCCCAAGTAATCCAGACATCATTAGCCCCTCCGGGCGCAAGCAACATTGCGATTCCATGAAATTTGGCGAAGCGGACTTGGACAAGTATCCCAGAGACGACATCGACGGCGGACACCTTGTGAGCTGCATATCCAAGCGAACCTTACCTTCAAGGCGGTCGATGGTATGGCTCACCCATTAGAGCCGGGCAGCTTATCCATGGCCAACAGATCACGGTTAGGATACTCCAAGGTCTCGGTGGAGGAGGTGCGCTTGTGGTACGAGGACCTTGACCTCGAAATTCTGGAGGTGACGGGACTACGGCTAGGAGAGGCAAGACACAATTTCATCTGTGGCGTAAGCGGTACATAATTTTTCGAGATAACATGGACTTGTCCTCTCCGCAAGAAGCCCGAGAAGAAACCCGTCTCCTCCCAAGAACACCGCCGACTCCTACACCACCTCCTGCGCATGTAAGCCCGACAAGAAGCCCATCTCCTACACCATATCCTGCACATATAAGCCCGAAGAAGCCCGTCTCCTCCCAAGAAGGCGCCGACTCCTACACCACCTCCCGCGCACATAAGCGCCACAAGAACCCCTCTCCTCCCAAGAAGGCGCCGACCAAGGAATGAAGCCAGCTCGCCAAGAGCTCCCAAGAAGACGGGTCCTCCACCCAATCCAAGAAGTGGTGAACTTAAGGCTACCAGTATGATATGAACGATGAGGAGATCAAGAAGGTGGTAAAAGGAGAGGTAACTAAATTTCTTAAACCCAAGTCACCAGAGAAGAAGGTTCAACTCGCATGTAAGAATTTTATAAAGGCTTAATGACTATTAAAAATTTGAAGGATAAAAAGAAATGCCTCGCCAATCAAACTACGGCGCACATTGAGTAAGGAATGCCCCAAGAAGAAGATGTCACCGAGGGGAAGAGTAAGGAGATGCAAAATTCTTCAAGAATCTGCCTTACCGCAAATCAAATATTAGGCACGGAAAAGATTGAGGTTGCCCAAGTAAAATGGTTATTTAAAATGGGTGGGTCATTGGTCGGGCATGAGGAGTCGCCCAAACTAACGACAAAGATGCGGCAATTTCATGAATGGTACTTGGACGCAACCAAGCATGGTCTAGAGATGTTCATTTGTCAAGTTTAAGCAACAAGATTTTTTTCGGTGAAGGTCAATTTGTTGTCGATCGACTACATGTATTATCTATACTGCATGCGCCCTCGGCGTGAGCTTGATGGGTTGTTGGACTCGTAAGTGTCTTAATTATTTACAAAAACTATCGTGCACTTCCTTGTACTATACTAACTTGCAAGCCTAACTAATTTCTTATGTAGCATGGAGATACAAAGATGCCGAAGGGATCGATTTTCGACATAGGCTTCATGGACCCGAGAGTTATCAACGAGACAATCTGTTAGAGACCACCCAAGCGAAAACAGAGACTAACGATTCAATGCGCTAATGGGTCAAAGATATAAGTCAAAGATATATCTAGCCTACTCATTTGAGTATGTGTTTTCGTACCACCCTATTCTACTCCTTTTTCATAACACGATGTTAGAACTAATTAGTTATCTATGTTGACACATCTATGTATAGTTTTCACTGGATTCTTCTTATGATCGAGCTAGATCGTAGCTCGATCACAATTATGGACTCGCAAAGGAGACCAGTTGAAAAGTATCAAAACTTTATCGACATGCTCGACCGGTATTAATTCTTATTCCTTTTATTATCGTACTAGCTCTATTTCCTTCAATTTGAAACAAATTCTAATCATGTACAATTCGTAATCACATGTGTAGTGCATTCACACGATTCCGTGCTAAAAACGTGGGTGTATTCAAGGAGAAATTTGACATTACAATTGCCTCTCGTGTACGTATATCATAATGCTAACTTTTTAGTTAGTTAACTTAATTTGCTTGCATCCATTTCACGCTTTCAACTTTTTCCACTGCAAATCTTGACTCACCATTGGTAACAATTTATGCGGCTACTATGTATGCGAAGTTTATGCACACCTAAACCGGAGTCGCCGATCGCGTGCTAAAAGGCAACAAGGGGTGAGTAAATATAATTACTAGCTTTAATGATGTATAGGTACTCCTTATATCTTGTACAAGTTCAAGTATTGATTAGTTAATGACTTAACGATAGGTGCCTCAACATTTGGCGGAACAAGGTTCGAACTCTCGCCGCACGAGTGAGAGCAATCCAAGAACAACTCGTCGGCTTTATTTACGATGAGGTCGTAAATCCAAAAGGCGAAGTTTCACGAACCAATGTTTAATGTGTTACGCCCTTCGATAAGGACCATGAATCGCCGAGGTCGACATCTACAACTAGCAAGAGCGATGCGCGTAAAAGATCCCGATGAATGAAGGAAAAAAATACTAAAGTTGTAATTAAAGTTGTGTACATATATATTGATACATTAGACGATGAGCGTAAGAACAAATATGTGTACATATTTTAATACATTAGATGTAATTAAATTTGTTAATGAATGTTCATGATTTAATTATCAGGCAAAGTGCATGATTGATTATCTATGCTTTTAATTAGTTGTGATTTAACACACACACATATATATAATAGTTACTGGAGAAATAGACCTATATATATACAAAACATCAGCACCGGTTGGAGACACCAACCAGCATCGATGAGGTCTCGAGGGTTCCCAGCGCCACGTGTGAATTCGAATCGATATCGATACTCTATCAATCGGGTGAGTGAACAGGATCGATGCCCTTGAGCATCGATCCGGATGGCTATCATAGGTTCAAAAACCGGTACTAAAGGGAGTTTTGGACCGGGACTGAAGGCTCTTTCCGTAGTAGTGTTAAATGAATATTTTATACACCTTTAGCACTTTCAGTATACTCTAATAATAATTGTAAGATACTCCATTGCGACGTGGTTAAAAAAATCATTAAAACCCATTATTTTTTTGCTACATACCCTTTTCCCTATGTAAAAGGAATACATAAACAAATTATGCTATAAAAAGTGGACTTTAGTGAAATTTTTCATGAAAATCACTTTGGAGTATCTTATAATCAACATTAGTGTATACTCAAAAATATAAAGAGGTAAAACAATATCATTTAAGCGGTATGCTGGAGGTGGGAGTACGTACACCCAGAAGTATGGAATCATTTTCCTATATATACACACACACATGCACACAAGGTATAAATGCATTCAAACCATTCACGCCAATCAATAACATCTCTCATGCAATAAACAGTAAATGACTAACAAATATTATTTCTTGTTCGTACATGAATCTTTCTTTTTTTGATTTTCTCATAACTTTCAAATGATTATGATTTTGGTCTTCAAATTTAACCAGGTTGTAGAATCTCAACTCCTCTATATATGGTAATTTTTTTGAGGATTTTTTAAAATGTGTAAATATGATTTTCATTAATAAGAATTTAGTTTTATTTGTCGGATCTATAGTAAAATATTTGAAAAATTATTACAAAAATTACCACATGAAGGGGAAGTGAGCTTCTACAATCTTGTAAAATTTGAAGAGCAAACTCAATAGAATTTGAAAGATATAAAATTTACAAAGTGCTAAATAGCATGATATGTTGTCTTTTACTGTAAAAAAAATAATTTTGCTGTGAAAAATTCTCAAAACATTACCACACGTAGGGGAGGTGAGATTCTACAGCCCTGTAAAATTTGAAGACCAAACTCCATCGCATTTGAGAGATATGAAAATGACAATGTGTCAAACAGTATGATATATTATCTTTTACTGTCAAGAAAACAATATTTTACTGCCTATTACTCAGTGTGTTACTATATCCTGTATAAAGCAGTCTTACAGTGTAAAATATATAAAAATTATATGTACAACTTTTCAATAAATCTCAAAAAAGTTACCATATATAGGAAAAATGAGTTTCTAAAACCCTGCAAAATTTGAAGGCTAAACTTAATTGCATTTGAAAGACATGAAATTGACAAAGCACTAAATAATGAAAAATCACTAGTAAGCCAAATTTATTTTTTTTCATATCTTACAGCTGATATTGATTCTGGTATTCAAATTTTAGATGGTACTATAATCTCACCTCCCTATCCATGATAATTGTTTGAGAATTTTTGAAAATGTATACAAATGGTTTTCATGAATAAGAATTTAGTTCTCTTTGTCAGACCTGCAGCAAAATAATTGAAAAATTCTTAACTAATTACCACACATAGAAGAGGTGAGCTTCTACAATTCTACAAAATTTGAAGACCAAACTCAATCGTATTTGAAAAATATGAAATTAACAAAGTGCTAAACAATAGGATATGTTGCCTTTTACTGTCAAAAAAATAACATTTTACTATGAAAAATTCTCAAAAAATTACCACACATAGGGGAGGTGAACTGCTATAATTTTGTAAAATTTAAAGACCAAACTCAATCGCATTTGAAAGATATGAAATTGACAAAGTGCTAAATAACAAGATATGCTATCTTTTACTTAAAAAATAACATTTTACTGTAAAAAATTCTTAAAAAATTACCACACATAGAGGAAGTAAGATTCTACAACCCTATAAAATTTGACATTCAAAATCAATTGTATTTAAGAGATATGAAAATAACAAATTACCATACAGCAGTATATACTATCTTTTACTATCATGAAAACAACATTTTACTGCATATTACTCAATGTGTTACTATATCCTGTATAAAGCAGTCTTATAATATAAAATATATGTAAATTATATGTATAAGTTTTCAAAAAAATTACTATATGTAGAGAAGCTGAGGTTCTACAACCTCGCAAAATTTGAAGACCAAACTCAATCGCATTTGAAACATATGAAATTGACAAAGCACTAAACATTAAAAAATCACTAGTCAACCGAATTATCTTTTTATATCTTTCAACTAATATTAATTTTGGTCTTCAAATTTTACAATGTTGTATAATCTCACCTTCCCTATCTATGGTAGTTTTTTTGAGAATTTTAGAAATGTGTACATATGGTTTTACTAATAAGAATTTAATTCTATTTGTTGAACCTATAGTAAATATTTGAAAAAATCTCAAAACAATTATCACATGTAGGGGAGGTGAGCTTATATAACTCTGTAAAATTTGATGACCAAACTCAACCGTATTTGAAAGATATGAAATTGATAAACTACGAAATAGCAGGATATGCTATGTTTTACTTAAAAAACATTTTACTGTGAAAAATTATCACAAGTAGGGGATGTGAGATTCCATATCTCTGTAAGATTTGAAGACCATACTCAATCGCATTTGGGAGATATGAAAATAAAATATGACAAACAACAGAATATACTATCTTTTATTGTCAAGAAAACAATATTTTATTGCCTATTACTCAATGTGTTACTATATCCTATGTAAAGTTGTTGTGTAATACTTTGTTTTAATATAGTAACATTTGGTGTAATAACTTGTAACATGTCATTTGTTTGAATAGTAAATGGCAACATATCCAGTGTTTCGTAAAGTTCATGAAAATACATGTACATATTTTCAAAAATTCTCAAAAATTACCATACATAGAGGATGTGAGATTCTACAATTCTAACAAATTTGAAGACCAAAATCATTCTCATTTGAAAGTTATGGGTAAATCAAAAAAAGAAAGATTTGTGTACAAACAAGAACTAGCATTTATTAATCATTTACTAGTTGAGACACAGATTGTGTTTTGCCATATAGTAGATAGTCACTAGGACAATTTCTTGCATTGAGTGCTGTGATAAGTGACTCGGTCGGTACGCGTTAAATGACTAGGGAGTATGCGGGGTCAAGCACGCAATCAGGAACACATAATGTAGATAGGTTCGGGCCTCGTCAATGAGTAATACCCTACTCCTATGTTGGCGGTGATTGAGATCGATCAAGAGATTACAAGTCGATAAGGGGATCCCTATTTACAAGGAAGAACTACTAATCAGGGGAATGGCTGGACTACGGATTGCAGAAGACTATGGCTAGAAGCTTGCGCTCTATGCTAGATTGCTATGGCTTGCAATTGGCTCTTCCTGGCTTGTGTTCGCTCGTGTGATCTGCAATTGGCTCTGTTCGGCTCCCTCCTAGACGACGTTCTCCCTAGTCCTTATATAGCAGGCTGAAGTACCGAATTGTAGTCGATAAGGAGTCTTGTTGCAATTATTATCTCCGTATCGTACATGAATTCCCATATCCGTCGAGCGTATTCGAGTAAATCTCCTTGTATCGGTAGTAGGATCAGGACTTTCCCTGCAGGGGATATCCTTTCACAGATACTTTATCCATGAGTTCGGGCTAGAGATATACAGAATATCCTGGTATGTAAGTGACATAGTTTACGTCTTCATGGTGTATGCCTATATCCCATATTTGAATATTCGACATGTATATAAAAATTTTCCTAGGATCCTCTCCAATCTTATATGCTATACTTGTCATTTTGTAAGAATGAGGTGCATGTACTTTTGAGAGGTATGAGCTGTAATTGATAAGGACACCGACAGCGTAAATATAGAAAAACTAAATGTACTATGTTTGTTACGTAGTCTGCATTATTCATAACTATAACAGAAAAAACTCATTATTTGTGTCAAAATCTGAACTCTCATTTTATATTTGTAAGGCCAGGCAACTACTACCTCGATTCAAGTTTACATGACGTATTCCTCTTGGCATATAGACCAAAGTGATAATAAAAGTGACTAATCTATCCCTAATTATTACCTGTAAACACTATATTCAATACTTGCATATAGAGAATATAAAGGAAAGTTAAATATTTATTAGGGCATAAAGGGAATGCCACACACTACAGGAAAACGTGATTGATTCGTCGGCCAAAATTAATTTCGTCGGTCTTGATGAAGCCGTCGAAAATATGATTATAAATTCGTCGGTCAAATCAAGCCGTCGAAAATATCTGTGTAATTTCGTCGGCCCAAATTTAACCGTCGAAAATATGTTTGTAATTTCGTCAGCCAATTAAACCGTCGAAAATACTAAGTAAATTCGTCGGCTTTGAAGGAAGACTGTTAAAAATATTATGTAAATTCGTCGGCCATAAGAGCCGTCGAAAACTTTGAGACCTAAAACCCGTATTCAGCCCAAAAAAACCCTCACTAGCGCACATCTCCCGCGCGCCCCCTCCCGCGCCCGCCGCCGCCGCCCCGCCCCGCGCGACGCCGCCGTCGCCCGTGACTCCGCCCCGCGCGACGCCGCCGTCGCCCGCGACCCCGCCCCAGCCCGACTCCGCCGCCCCCGACGCCGCCCCGCCCCAGCGCGACGCCGCCCCGCCCCAGCGCGACGCCGCCGCCGGCCCCAAAGCCGGCGCCGCCCGCCACTCTCTCCCTCTCACTAACCTCTCCCAGATCCTTCGCCGAGCGCTACCGCCTCCCCGTCTTCCTCGCGCGTCGACTTCAACCTTGTGCCGCCTGGTTGGGGCGGGTACATGGGGCCATGGATCGAGGCGGCGGCCAGGGGCTGCGTGGGTCTTGAGGAGCTGCGGATGAAGCGGATGGTGGTGTCAGATGAGAGCCTTGAGCTGCTAGCTCGATCTTTCCCACGATTCAGGGCCCTCATCCTTATCAGCTGCGAGGGGTTCAGCACCGATGGGCTAGCAGCTATTGCGAGCCACTGCAAGTGAGTTTTCCTTACCTAGAATTTCAGTTGGTTAAGTGCATCGTATTTTCTGATTTGGCGTTGTAGTTTGTAAGCACTTCTAGATCTTGTGATTTAGAATGGGGAGAATTGAAATCTGAACTGCCTTGGTGCTTCTTTTTATTAGCTATAAGCCATTTCGCTTGGGTGCTATTAACTGTGCTGCGTTTGAAACTTATATTCAGAATTTATTATCCTACTCTCTGGGTTTAAAGTTGAAAGGATCAGTTGTGATATTTTAAATGGTTCATTCCATACATTTTTCAGTTACAAATTCTCCTAGATAACACATCACAAGTAATCTTTCAGGGTCTGAATGGTCCAGTTGCATCCCACTGTACCAAATTTCTTATGCTTCTTTGTGGTACATGCAGTTTTATGATTTTGTTTTTACGTGTACTCCCAGTGCTAAATTGAAGGGGCATGTGATTGTTATGTTCTTAAATTTGCTCGTTAGATGTTTTAACACTTTTTGATTGCTTTCTTCTATAATTGTTGTTTGGTAGGATGAATTGGTAGTGTTATGGCCTATTCTACACAGAATTAGCTAATTTGAATTGCTGTCCTTTTGGCTGTTTTGCACATAACTACTTTCTAGGGCTGGATGCAAATTCTGTTCAAGGATTCACCAATGTATTGTTTCTTTGATTTTAGGCATTAACTTATCTTGTTACATGCATTTTATGGTTAATCTGTTGACACCATTTTCTCCTTTTTAACTGTTGTCTAGGCTTCTGAGGGAGTTAGATCTGCAGGAAAATGAAGTGGAGGATCGAGGGCCTAGGTGGCTCTCCTGCTTCCCTGATTCCTGCACATCGCTTGTCTCCTTGAATTTTGCCTGCATCAAAGGGGAGGTTAATCCTGGTTCATTGTAGAGACTTGTTGCTAGGTCCCCCAGCCTACGGAGTTTGAGGTTGAATCGTTCTGTATCAGCAGATGCACTCTCGAAGATATTAATGCGTGCCCCTAATTTGGAGGACTTAGGTACTGGGAATTTGACGGATGACTTCCAAACTGAGTCGTACATCAGGCTGACCAATGCTATGGAGAAATGCAAATTGTTGAGGAGTTTGTCAGGATTTTGGGATGCTTCTCCCTTTTGGCTACCATTTATCTATCCCCTCTGTGAGCAACTAACTGGTTTGAACTTGAGCTATGCTCCCACACTTGATGCTTCTGATCTCACTAAAATGATCAGCCGCTGTGTGAAACTCCAGCGTCTTTGGGTGAGTTCCCTTCTTGCTGTTTTACATTAGCTATTTTTTCCTTGATTAACAAGTGAGTAGAGGTTTTGAGCCTTTATTCTTTATATTATAGGTACTGGATTGCATCTCGGATAAGGGCTTAATTGCAAGTAGTGGCCTCCAGTTGCAAGGATCTACAAGAACTCAGGGTTTTCCCATCAGACTTTTATGTTGCCGGTTATTCAGCAGTGACAGAAGAGGGACTTGTTGCTATATCCTTGGGCTGTCCAAAACTGAGCTCATTGCTGTACTACTGTCACCAAATGACCAATGCTGCACTAATTACTGTGGCTAAGAACTGCCAAAATTTCACACGATTCAGACTCTGTATCCTTGAGCCAGGGAAGCCTGATGCCATGACAAATGAACCATTAGATGAAGGCTTTGGTGCTATCGTACGCGAAAACAAGGGACTAAGACGACTGTCAATATCGGGTCTTCTCACAGACAAGGTTTTCATGTATATCGGAAAATATGCAAAACAACTTGAGATGCTTTCTATAGCATTTGCTGGAGACAGTGATGAGGAATGATGCATGTTATGAAAGGATGTAAGAATCTAAGGAAGCTGGAGATTAGAGATAGCCCATTTGGTGATGCTGCACTCTTGGAGAATGTTGCCAAGTATGAGACAATGCGATCCCTTTGGATGTCATCGTGCAATGTCACATTAAAGGGTGCCAGGTCCTTGCATCAAAGATGCCAATGCTTAATGTGGAAGTCATAAATGAGCGGGATGGAAGCAATGAATTGGATGATAACCATGGACTTCCGAACGTGGAGAAACTATATGTTTACCGCACAACTGCTGGAGCGAGGATGATGCACCAAATTTTGTTAACATCCTATAGAGCTAGTTGAGTGTAGCCTGGTATCTACTTCTAAAAGGTAATCCTTTTCAAACTTATCCCTTTTTTAATTTGGAAACGTGTCTATTTGAAGAATCTGCTATTACTGTTCTAGCATACTACTATTTGTTTGAACTTGCATTGTTTTGTTCCTTCTTTTAAATGTATTCTGCATGCACAATAATGCCCAAATTAATCTTCATAGGCTCTTGTAGCTCATTATATCAGCTGAGATGTTTAGTTCGGAAGCAACATTAGATGATCCAGCTCCTAGGTTGTATATGAGCGTAAGGTCAGATGGCATTATGCTGAAAATATCAAATGCTGCGTGAGGAAGCTTCTGCCATGATTAATCTAAACCAAGATTGATTTCTGAAAAGATCGAACTGGATAGTACTAGAACATGATGCTTGAACAAACTTTATTCTGCCAAATCTTTAGCCACCCTTTCTGTTTTCTTCCTCAGTTGATTGTAGCCACTCATGGAACTAATCCCGTCAACACGTTTATCATTTGTTCCATCTCGAACAGGGAGCAGCAGAGGCTGCTGATGTGCATGGATGAGCCCACCCTCGCCACTCGATTACATTTACAGATGGTCGGTGGAATCCGGCAGGCCGGGGCGCTGCAACAGTGGTATGTTCTTGAGGCGCCTCCTCTCCTCTCCTTTGCAAGGTCAGGAAGACGGGAATTAGCTCACATGTCTTTGCTATCTTATCCTTTGGAATAAAGTTGTTTGGTTCAGTCATTTCAAAATCTGATGCCATTCAATGATGAAAGCTAACTGGACAAATAGTTTCTGCGTGTTAAGAATTGTTACTTGTGTGTGATACAATGCGCTTTACCATCAGCAAATATATATATATGTATATATACATATGTGTGTGTATAAGTGCATATGGATTAATCCACTTGTTCTGGTTACCCCAAGTGGAAAAGCTAGAGTATCTGATTGTGTAGATTGCTATTTACATTTCAATTGTATAAGTGCATATGGATTGATCCACTTGTTCTCAGACCAGGATCATATTACTACAAATGCTATTTACATTTCAATTGTAAATAATCCCATCGCATGTTTTTAGGGTCATGATCTTTTGAAGCAGGTGAGCAGCTCTCGATTAAAAGGTTTGTATTGAATTTGCAGTTCACTGCATATCAATCCTTTTTGCTACGTTTTCAACTTGCTTGACCCATTACATCCTTGTTCACTGCAAATATCTTTAATTCTGAAATAATTAAATGCCAATTTCTCCTTTTATTCTTACAGGAGCTTCCAGCTCAGCTAACGCCGATGATCAATCGGGGGCTACTCCAAGTAGTGAAAATCCTTTGGAAAATACAGTCCCAGACGCGATTTCTGCACCAGATGAACCTGCTGTGAGAAGCCTCATTCCTCCTATTCAGCAAAGCATACGAATAGATTCTATTGCATCCGCGTCACAAGAATTGTGGGGCTCAGTTACATCATATATGAGATCAAGTCAATTTGGTCCAGTGTTAGCAGTGATGCTGGTGGTCATCATCATCCTAATGCAGGCAAGTATCTTGTGGATATTTGGTTGCATGCATCTTATTATTGTGGTGAATGCAAAAGGGGCCAGTCAATTCTTTTGACTTGGGGACCTTGCTGTGGGCTTAGTGTTCGATGATGATTTTGGGACTGCAATAGACTAATTGTGACAACAAATCTTGTCAGTCTATTAAATATTGGTGTATACTTGATTAGCTCAATTGATATCCTTCGTTATATGCTTAGATAGTGAACATTTTGCTTACTGTTCTGTCTTCATGCCTGCGATTGCTCCAAAGATCTTCATCTGTCCAAAGATAGCGTGACTTTGATTAATTGATCTCGATAGAATCGCCAAAGAATTCATCTTAGAGATGTTCTGCTCAAGAAGCTCGTTAGCTTGATTCACTACTCTTGTGCATATATAACAATCAATTGAGTAGATTAGTTTTATTCTGTCAAGTAATAAATCTGTAATTGAGGTAAGGTTGTCACAATTTGTCTATTTCTTGTTCCCCGTGGCGAGGAAGGCCTTTTAGGCAACCCGACATCTGAGAACACTCGAAATAAACAACTTGAGCCTTATGCTAGTTGATTTGTTAATGATCATGCCATTGTTGATATCTCTGATTGTGAGCGCATTCAATATGATACACTCTGTTATTATAAGTCAAGATGATATCTTGTGCTATTTTAATCATTACGCTTCATGGTTAATCTTGGTGCTTGGAATTATTGGATTGACTCGCGTAAAAGATTTATCTTTTCGACCTTTTAACATGTTCATCTCATTGCACATGATCGTGCATCATAGCCTTCACTATAATGCATGCCTTTTCATTACCATGACATCCAAATTATCAAAATAAGAATTGTGAACTTTTATTAAGCGGCATTGGATTAGGTGAATTTCTATAAATTTTCGTGATTTATATATTTTTTAAAATTTAAAATATTATTTTAAATGCCCTGGCCATTTAAAATAAGATTTTTATATTTTTTAAATTTAAATACTATTTTCGTGGCTCTACGTAATTTAAAATAGTATTTTCATATTTTTTTAAATTTAAAATACCGAAAATAGCATTTTCATATTTTTTAAAAATTTAAAATACTATTTTCGTCGGCCTAGGCCGACGAAAATATCTTTTTTCATATTTTTTTAATTTAAAATACCAAAAATAGCTTTTTTCATATTTTTTAAAATTTAAAATATTATTTTAAATCGGCCTCGATTTAAAATATATATGCCACGTCAAGACCGAGCGGTTCGGTGCATCGACTAGTAATTTCGACGGCCACGTAAGTCGTCGAAAATAACTTTAATTTAAATGTTTTCATCATTTAAATTAATCAGATTGTCGTTTTTGTTCCGTCGTTAAAAGTCGACGAAAATACTGAAAACCCGGCGAAAATAGCTATTTTCGTCGGTTTTTCTCGTAGTTTAAATCGGCTTTTGATGGCGAAAATAATCTTGATTCTGTAGTGACACTAATTTTGTATTAAAATATAAAATGCGTTTTATATTTATAGATAAGATTATTTAAAAAACTATGCCCTACGTTTCTGTATAGTGGAAGTATTATTTCTATTCGGAGGCAAGGACATATGAATCACAATGTTAAGAATTACCAACAAAGCGTAATTTTCTAGACTATTATCAAAAGGCGAGATGCCACATTTCTGTACAGTTGTTCTGATTGGGACAACAATAAAACGTCACCTGTGTGGAAAGATCATGTCAAATTCTTAGCCACATACCAGTCCGATGTGTGGACAACTAACGGGATTTATTAGCCACAAGCTCCTAAGCAGATCGAGCTCCCAGAGCATATCTGTTCTACAGCATCCTAGTCACTCTATTATACGTGGGGGAATTTAAGCGTGAGGAGGCCATCCACGCCAGTGTTTTTTCATAAAACACCACGGCAAATAGAAAATCATAGATAGATCCTTCCACAGTGAATTAGAAATCACGAACAGGTCCTTCTATGGTTATTTTGCAAAAAAGACTTCGTAATTCCATAAATTCCGGTTCTTTCAGCCCTAAAGATTTTAAAAATTTTGAAATAACGAACAGGTCATTCCACCGGTTATTTTGCAAAAAGAACCCCGTAGTTCCAGCAAATTTGACACGGACTCCGGTTCTCTCAACCAGAATGGTTTAAAAAATTTAAAAATCATAAGCAGGTCCTTCCACCGATTGTTCCGCAAATTCGGTTTGCGAAAAACTCTACCTAGTAGTTAACATGACCACAAGAAACCTGGTGCAAATTATGCATCCGTACAACCAGAACGAATTAAACATCAGTTTATATCGGTCTTCCGGTATTGTCCCCCTTACACAGAACAAAGCAAACATCAATGGTATGAACTGCAGGATTGTGTACGAACACACACTAATGGCATGGACAAAATGTACACCTGAACGATGACTATTGTAAATTGTCATTGAAATAACAAAAGACCACATCTACAAACAGTAAATTATCGGAAGATACACGAACTGATTAGAGCGAGCAACAGAGTGAAGACCTGCACACCTGCAGGAATGATTGAGTTGCGTGAAGAAGATCGTATTAATTAAGGGGGTGTTTGGGACAGCTCCAGCTTCACCAAAATCTGTGGAGTTGGTGGAGCAGGGTATTTCTAGCTCCAGAAATTTGTAGAGCTGGAGCTGTGAGTACATTGAAAGTGTTTAGGTAGATCATCTTGTTTACATTTTAGACTAAAAATATAAACTTAATTCACTTTATTTTAACCTATAAGTTTCAGCTCTGAGTTAGAGTTGGAATCTGGAGCTCTCCCAAACAGGGCCAGTACTTCGCACTAAAGAATAAATATGTAAAAGGGTTGGGAGAAGATCATAAAAGTCTATAGGAAGATCAAATTGTACCAAATAAAAAAAAAGAAAAAAACTGATGATAAAAATATCGTCGGCTATTATAAATTTGGCCCTGCTTCGATTTCCAGTGTGGGACGGTTGGGATGGGCCTCCGTGACGGTCTTGAAAGCATCCTCCGTAGCCTCCACCTCTGCAACACTCGCACCCTGGCTATCTATGCCGACCGTAAATTTAGTGAGGCAGGAGAGGTGCTTCATGCCAAAATCAAAACCACCGATCGCAGACTTGAATTCAACTGGGTGGATGTAAAGCCCAAACTCTTTGAGCGTCGGCATAGATCTGTTAGATTAGGCTAAGCACTAAGTTTATCATCTAGCCTAGATCATGATCACTAATACAGAAATAAGTAGTAAACTAACCCGGTGAAGACAGATTCGCCATTAGGTCGGTTGTCGGTGTCGGTGAAGTAGTGGATGGTTTCGGTAGATCACGGACACCTTCGGGACGCCGGGTACAGATGCCTTCGGGACACCGGTGGTGAAGGAGGCCTTCGGGACGACGGTGGTGACGGAGGCCTTCGGGACGCCACCTACACTGTCCTTGAACCGCCCTTCAAAACTCCTCCAGCGCAAGTGAGGATCGGTAGATGGATTAGGGTTTTTGGGATGATGGAGACCGTGCACAGATCGTCACCCGTGAACGTGCTCACCTCTTCCCTATTTAATATCGCGCTGAGGAGTCCGGGGGCAAGTTCCATTGGATGGAAAGCGCCTCCGATCATGGCGCATGATTAAGGAAATGCTAATCACGGGATTAGCCTTTAGTTAGGAAAGTCTTAATTAGGAAAAAACTGCGTGTATGGTAATGAGGGTGGCAATATCACGTAGCCTTGCCTGAGATCAACCAACATTCTCCCACTTGATCGAAAGGCTATCATAATGTATTCACTCTTAGTAAAACAGTAGTCCAAGGTAATGTGTTATCAACAACAAAAGAAAACGCCATTGAAACAACAGTACCTATAGTCCACCAAAATACCTCGACAGAATACTAGCTTAGTCATAACGGGTGTTGATTGCTTTAGTGCCCCTATATCCAGGATCATGATCAAAGTTCCTCCAATAATCCCATGCCGGCAGTATGTTCTTTAAATAAGTTAGGAGGTAAACCTTTGGTGAGCGGATCCGCGAGCATTGATTTAATCTTGATATGCTCAATTTTAATAGTTTGATCTGGATTCTATCTTTCACAACATGGTATTTAATGTCAATGTGTTTGGCGGCACCACTTGACTTGTTGTTACTCGAATAAAAGCGTAGCCTTGTTATCGCGATATACGATGAGTGGTCTTGCTATCTTGTCTACCACTCTCGATCCGGGATAAAGTTTTTAAGCCATACGGCCTGCCCTTGATTGCTTCATAACATGCTACAAATTCTGACTGCATTGTCGACGATGCAGTTAAGGATTGTTTGGAGCTTTTCCACGAAATCGCTCCTCCAGCTAGGGTGAAAATGTAGCCTGATGTGGATTTCTTAGTGTCTACACACCCTGCAAAATCAGCGTCTGAATAACCCAAAACTTCAAGATTATCAGACTTTCTATATGTTAGCATGTAATGCTTAGTGCCCTGCAAATAACGCAGAACCTTTTTAATGACCTTCCAAATGGTCTAGACACAGGTTAGATCGAAATCGCCAAGCATCCGAGAATGAATGCCAAGTCTGGATGTGTACAGACTTGAGCGTACATTAAGCTTCCGACAGCCGAAGCATAAGGAATCGTCTTCATTTGATCTGATTCTAATTGATTCCTTGGGCTTTGGAATAATCCAAATTTATCGCCCTTAACTATTGGAGCAGGCGTGGCAGAGCACTTACTCATGTTATATCTTTCAAGTACTCTGTCAATGTATGACTTTTGAGATAGTCCTAGTATCCCTTTAGACCTATCTCGGTGAATTTCAATGCCTAAAACAAAACAGGCTTCACCGATATCCTTCATGTCAAAATTAGAGGATAAAAATCCCTTAGTTTCATGCAGCATAACTTTATCGCTGCTTGCTAATAATATATCATCAACATAGAGTACTAGGAAAATGAATTTTCCACCCTTACTCTTGATATATATACAGTTATCCACCTCATTCTCCTTAAATCCGAAATTTCTAATTATTTTATCGAATTTAAGGTATCATTGTCTCGACGCTTGTTTAAGTCCATAGATGGATTTCTTAAGTCTGCACGCCATATGTTCCTTGCCTTTAACGACAAAACCTTCGGGTTGTGTCATGAAAACTTATTCATGCAAGTCACCATTAAGAAATGCAGTTTTAACATCCATCTGATGAAGCTCTAAATCATAATGAGCAACAAGCGCCATGATGATTCTTAATGAATCCTTTTTAGAGACAGGGGAAAAGTCTCATTGTAATCAATTCCCTCTTTCTGTAAGAAACCCTTTGCTACAAGCCTTGCCTTGAATCTTTCAATATTCCCTTTAGAGTCATGCTTAGTTTTGTAGACCCATTTACAGCCTACTGTTTTGACTCCATCGGGAATTTCTACTAAATCCCAGACACCATTAGTGCTCATAGACTTCAATTCATCCTCCATGGCCTCAATCCATTTAGATGATTATTCACTTGTTATGGCCTCTTTGAATGAAGTGGGATCATCTGCCTTGCCAATGTCTTCTCCAAGAAAGACTTCATAAAAATCTGGTATGGCAGACCTCCTCACTGTTGTGATCGACTTAAAGGTTCATTAGGGATCATTGGCGGTTGTGGAGGTTGTTGAGGCACTTCTTCGCCATTACTGTTCATGAGATGCCACGAAGTTTGTTGAGGTTCATTATCTGGCTCATTAAACTCCTCAACAATGGGTGTTGCTCCAGAATTTTCAGTTGGAGGTACTACAGTCTGAGGCACTGTATGAGGAATAGGGCAAATATACTCTTGAATTGTTGGTAATGGTATATGAGCCCAAATTTCCTCAAGGTCTATCTCCCTTTGTTGTGAGCTCCCACTGATTTCATTGTCCTCTAAGAAGACAACGTGTCTAGTCTCAACGAATTTAGTGACACAATCTGGACAATAAAACCGATATCTCTTAGATCTTTCTGGATATCCAATGAAATGGCAACTCACAATCTTAGAGTCTAATTTCTTTAGCTATGGATTAAATAATCTGGCTTCAGCACGACAGCCCCATACACGTAAATAATTAACTGTTGGTTTCCTCCCGGTCCATAATTCATAAGGAGTTTTAGGTACAGACTTGCTAGGAACCCGATTGAGTATGTGGGCAGCCGTTTTTAGTGCCTTCATCCACAAGCTAATAGGCAGACTAGAATGACTAAGCATGCTTCGTACCATATCCATAAGTGTACGATTGCGACGCTCTGCCACTCCGTTCTGCTGAGGTTCTCCGGGCATAGAGTATTGGGCAACTATGCCATTTTCCTGTAGGAATTTGGCAAAGGGCCCAGGAATTTGCCCATAAGGAGCATGTCTCCCATAATATTCTCCCCCATGATCTGATCTCATTACTTTGATCTTTATATTATGCTGATTTTCAACTTCATCTTTATAGATCTTAAATTTATCTAGTGATTCAGAACGATCACGAATGGGGAAAATGTAGCCATAACGAGAGAAATCATCAGTGAATGTAATAAAGGAATCATAACCATCCACTGATGTCACTGGGAAGGGTCCACAAATATTAGTGTGGATTAACTCTAAAAGACCCTTACTCCTAGTGGCTCCTTTCTTAATTTTCTTAGTGAATTTACCTTTAATACAATCTAGACAGTGGTTCGCATCTGAAAAATCTAAGGGTTGGAGTATCTCTTCTCTAATGAGATGTTCCATTCTCCCCCTAGAAATATGGCCTAAACGACAATGCCATAATTTCGATGATGTCTCACATGTCTTTTTATTTACAACAGTGCACACATTCAACACAGATTCATCCATAGAGAGTAAATAAAGTTTGTCTTGCTCGAAGGCAAGACCAATAATATCATTATTTGACTTAATAATGCACTTGTTGTCCACAAACTCACATGAATAACCTGTTTTAGTCAATACAGAGACTGAAATTAAGTTCCTCTTAACACTAGGAACATAAAGAACATAAAAAAGATGAAGACTGAAGCCGCCTCCTAATGCGAGTTGAAGGGTTCCAACTGCCTTGACTTCAATCTCTGTTCCATCAGCGACCCTAAGACTTCGATCCCCCTTTCTTATGGTCGTCACGGAACGCAATCCTTGTAATGAATTAGTAATGTGCACAGTTGCACCTGAGTCAATCCACCATGTATTAGAGGTAAACTCAGTAAATAAGGACTCATCAACGTGAGAAATGATTTCATTACCCTTCTTTGCTAACCATTGCACGAATCCCGCACAATCCTTTTATGCGTGCCGTGCTTCTTGCAAAATTTGCAAAGGAAGTTCCTGCAGCTTGGTGGTGCAGGAGGTGCCCGAGGCCATGAGCATGACTTTTCCCTTAGCATTATTCTTAGGAGGGTGATAAGGCTTTTATTTGCCTTAAACCCACCAGACTCTCGATTCTTCCTTTTGCCATTGCTAACAAGATGAGCTTGTTCCTTCAGTCTCTCTGCCTTTTGCCTCTCTTCTTCCTCAACAGAGTGGCTTATAAGCTCAGCTATGGACCACTTCTCCTTCTGAGTGTTGTAATTGATCTTGAAGGGTCCATACTCAGGTGGCAAGGAGCTCATGATGAAATGCACAAGAAAGCCATCAGAAATGGCCATGTCCATTCCCTTCAGTCTAGCCGCTATGTCAGTCATGCTCATGATATGCTCCCTCACGCCGCTGTTACCATCATAGCGGGAGGTGAGCATGCGCATGATCAGGGTACTAGCATAAGTCTTGGAAGAGCCCTTAAAGTTATCCTCAACATTAGCCAAGTATCCTTTAGCATTTTTGAATCGAGGATTCCTCCTTAATCTCGGTAAATGCTATTCTTAATTATCATTAGTGACATGCGGTTAGATTTCTCCCACCGCTCTGCCTTCTCATCATATTGCTTCTTGAGATCAGCATAATTCTCAACATTAGGGGTGGGTGCGATAGGAGCATCCTCTCGTAATGCTAGGTCAAGGTCCAAGACCCCTAGCGTAATGAGGATCTTGTCTTTCCACGAGGAAAGTTAGTGCCATTGAGTTGTTCAATGCCATTAATCTGGCGGCAACATTGTTAATTGCTGAAAAATGACAACAAAATATAATTAATAATTGCCATATATGTAATTAACCCTCGTTGGTGCGATTAAATACATATAAATGACAAAATATCATAAGATTTCATTTCGCATCACCGTTGCGTAAAACGAAATGAAATTTAACGAGAAGGTTAAATCTAAATTGCATCACCGTTGGCGTAAACAAAATAGGAATTAAATACATGAGAAATGACTTAAAATTACTAATAACGTTGGTTATACATAACTTTAAGTCAAGATTAATGCCCTGATTAAATTTCGCGTTGGTTCCATTTAATCAGAGATAATGTTAGATATCAATTAATTGGCAGAGAAAATTAATCATGAAATTAATCATAACATTAATGCTCGAAAATAAAGTAATTAAACAGTCATTAACACTGAAATTAAACAAGACTGAATGTAATAAAATTAACAGGCTAAAATTACTGTTCATTCAGGCTAAAACCCACACGGCCCAAAAGAATTCAGCGGCCCAAAACAGCCAGCCCGCGCGCAAGGATCAATCCCAGCCACTCATCCGACGGACGATCGAGATCATCCGAAACCGATCAAAACAACGCGGCGCTGGAAAAACCCTAACCCTAATGCATCATTCGCCTCCTCCCAGCCGACCGCGCACGGGGGAAAAAAATGGCGGCGCTACGGCGCGGGTGACGCGCGCATGCAACGCGGGCGAGGGCGAGTGCTCTCGGGCGCGAGCGACGTGCGGGAAAAAAAAATTGCGAGGCGCATGCGGCGAGGGTGAGCGCGGGGAAGACGCGGGCACCAGACGCGCAGAAGGACGGGCGCACGAGCCAACGGCGCACACGGAGGGCAAACCAGGACAGCACGCAATGATCAAAAGATAAGTGCTAGACCCCCTAATGCCATTAATCTTGATTCTTAGTTCTAGGGTTTCTTGATTTGAGGATTTTGGGAAAAACCGAATGGGGATTAGGGGTCTAAGATTTCGGATTTGGTGGGAATTTCAGTGCTAGGGTTCCGTTTTGACTCTTTTCCCCTCCTTCTAAATGCTAGCCGAAGCCAAAAAACCTTTAAACCGACTAAATCAATACCATCCGAACCAAAATTAGGCATTGTACTGACTAAACAAAGTCTAATCCGAAGCTAATTAACTTCAATCCGACAAGAATCATGATAAAACCGAGACTAAACTGGGCTAATAGGAACATGATTAGGCTAGTTAGGCTCTGATACCAAATGTTAGATTAGGCTAAGCACTAAGTTCATGATCTAGCCTAGATCATGATCACTAATGCGGAAATAAGTAGTGAACTAACCCGGTGAAGACAGATTCGCCATTAGGTGGGTTGTCGGTGTCGGTGAAGCGATGGATGGTTTGGTGAGATCACGGACACCTTCGGACGCCGCACAGATACCTTCGGGACACCGGCGGTGAAGGAGGCCTTCGGGATGACGGCGGTGACGGAGGCCTTCGGGACGCCACCTACACTGTCCTTGAACCGCCCTTCGAAACTCCTCCAGCGCAAGTGAGGATCGGTAGATGGATTAGGGTTTTTGGGATGATGGACACCGTGCACAGATCGTCACCCGTGAACGTGCTCACCTCTTCCCTATTTAATATCGCGCTGAGGAGTTGTAACATCCTAGCCCAGGAAAAACGGCTCAGACCCACTCTGCACACTAAGTGGACCACACCTACACTGCAACCCGCTTACGCTTTCGTCCTCGCTTCACGTAAAAGGATTAACCCGGGGTTGCAATGCTTCCTAGAGGTGGCTATTTAAGTTGGCCCCACTCACTCTTGGCTAGCAATGTGGGACTAAATCCCACCCTTGCTACCATGGTGGAGTAGCCACATGGCCATTTTGGCCCATGGGCCTCACAACACTCCCACCCTCAAAGGACTCGACGTCCTCGTCGAGCGCCAACTTACCTTTGCGGGACAAATGTACAGGATCGCCCCTGTTAGCCACGTTGGTGTGTCTAGTGCCAGCACATATGCCATGCCATGTGACCACTCTGGGCTCACATGCGCCATGCGCCATATGTCCGCGCCCCTAGCCCACACACGCCCGTGAAACTGCGAGGGTCGGCTCTGATACCACTTGTAACATCCCAGCCCAGGAAAAACGGCTCAGACCCACTCTGCACACTAAGTGGACCACACCTACACTGCAACCCGCTTACGCTTTCGTCCTCGCTTCACGTAAAAGGATTAACCCGGGGTTGCAATGCTTTCTAGAGGTGGCTATTTAAGTTGGCCCTACTCACTCTTGGCTAGCAATGTGGGACTAAATCCCACCCTTGCTACCATGGTGGAGTAGCCACATGGCCATTTTGGCCCATGGGCCTCACAGGAGTCCGGGGGCAAGTTCCATTGGATGGAAAGCGCCTTCGATCATGGCGCATGATTAAGGAAATGCTAATCACGGGATTAGCCTTTAGTTAGGAAAGTCTTAATTAGGAAAGGACTGCGTGTATGGTAATGAGGGTGGCAATATCACGTAGCCTTGCCTGAGATCAACCAACAAGATCCAGCTTCAAACATGAGCCCGGTATGCAGAGATTGGAAAAAGAAATCCTGCAAGTTCTGAAATCCTTGGTTGCATCTGATAATAACGAACCTATCTTTGGGGCCCGGATTCAAGCGTAGGAAGAGATATTGCAGAGTGGGTATATTTCCAATGTTACAAAGATCTTCCTCCCCTGGTATTTCCTTAAGAGTGAGAAATAACTGTTCGAGGTTGACAAATGAGCTCACCCATTTGGTAACCTTGCAAATGTTTTCCCCTCTAATTCCAAGCACTCGGAGACTCTTCAGACTACATAATGAGGAATCTGCTGAGAAGTCATCCTCGTTTCTATATGGAGAGAAGCGGCTAACATGTCTTTGTAACATCCTTTGTCGCCTTTTAGTTTATCAATATCCCAATTTATATACAGCAATCTGAGGTTCGTAAGTTCACTGAGTTCTTCGATAAAGTCCCTTGTGTATGAAAAAACATCAATAAATAGTAGCTCTTGCAAATTTCGCATTTTTCCAATTCCATCAGGCAACTTAGTATGAAGTCTAACAAATAATCGCAGCAATCTCTGAAGCCGAATAATTGTCGGAGGCAGTTCTTTTATAGATGTCCGATTCACATCTAGTACCTCTAGACATTGTAGATCTCCGGTTTCTCTTGGAAGCGCATCTATCTTTTCTCCTTGGATCTTCAAGTACCTCAGTTGAGATAATCTTCCAATATTTATGAGATGATGATTTTCTAATCCAGTACAATTACGGATGTCCAGCACGCGTAGAACACCGAAGTTGGAGATAGGTGGAATATGCTTTACACCACCGAAAATAGTTAGTGACCGGATCTGACATATATTCCAATTTGGAGATACAATAATATGGGTTGCTTGCTTCTCGTTTTGTGCAAAAGAGAGCCTGCGAACCTTGATATCTGCAGTCGGCAAATGTGTGAGCTGTGTATTGTTGATCATGGTAGCAAAGTTCTCTTCAGTGGACTTGGAACTGAGGAAATCATGGATGGTGTCATGGACTTGCCAAGACAATACCCGACCGTCGTAATATATTCTCGCTGGTTGAATTAAGCTTCTGTTAATAAGCTCATTAAAGTAAGTCTCTCCTAACTTTATGAGATTATCTTGAGTTTCACCGTGAATAAACCCTTCGACAACCCATCTTTGCACCAAATCATCTGTCAAAATAATATCATCTTCTGGAAACATAGCCACACACAACAGGCATGCTCTTAGATAATGAGGTAGATCAAAATAACTAAGAGACAATATCCTTGTCATGCCCTCTGAATCTGAATCGTCTCCAAGTGCATGACCAATAGATCTTCGTACCCTATCCCACTGATCTGTTGTATGTTTTGTGGCCAACAAACTAGATACAGCAATGATTGCCAATGGTAAACCACCGCATTTTTTTAAGATTTCATTAGAAGCTTCCTCGAGGTCAGAAGGGCACCTCTGCTCAGACCCAAAAATTCTTTTTAGAAATAACCTCTTTGAGTCGATTGAACCAAGTGGCTTAATGGTATAAACAAGCTCGCCATCAGAAGAGCAACATGATTGTGCTACATCATTTTTGCGTGTTGTTGTGATTATTCTGCTATCGCACATATTCTTCGGAAAGGAACACTCGAGAATTTTCCATGTTGATTTATGCCATATATCATCCACTACTATAAGGTACCTGTCAAAATATTTGGAAAGCCGTACATTAGTAATGTGGGCATATTACATGAAGATGCAGATCGAGGACGGACTGGACAGGTTCCAATTATTACGCCAGAGCCATCCTTCAACATCAAAACGTACACAGTTCCCCTGCATGCATCGTTAGGGATGCTACTACGGGGACAACATATCAAATAATAACTAGCTTTAGAATAAGTTAAACGGAACCAATAACCTTGTTCACTGTATGAGATAGCTGTTGTTGCTTTTTTATCATTGAATGCCAGCACTACCTTGAAAAAGGTCATCAGTGGCGGTTCGAAACTGCCATCAGTGACGGTTTTCGAACCGCCACGGATTTAGTGCCACTGATAATCCAGGATTATCAGTGACGGTTCTAGAACCGCCACAGATAACATTATTTGTGACGGTTTTTGGCTAGAACCGTCATCGATATACTAATATCGATGACGGTTCGAGCCAAAACCGCCATCGATACTAGTACTATCGATGGCGGTTTTGGCTAGAACCGTCATCGATATTTATGATATCGATGACGGTTCTAGCCAAAAACCGTCACTGATAGTACTAGTATCAGTGACGGTTTTTAGCTCGAACCGTCACTGATAGTCCGACACAGGAAAATAAAAAACTGGCATTTGTGGCTAGCCTCAGGCAGTGCTAGCCATGCCCTCTGCATGAAAATAATTACGAGATAATAGTGACAAGATTGGTAATTTGTATTGGCTACAATACATAGAGCAACTTTAGAATATATATAAGAGAATTGATAGAAATATCATACAGAAGCGATAGACTAGCGAGAATATATATAAGAGAATTGACCAACTATAAAGCTCTCCAAGTCACAACAAACAAAGGCTTAAGCTTATTGGAAGGTCAAATGTGGAATGATTGAAGGCCAATCGTTTTTGGATTACACAAATATTAATACATAGGCATGCAAATATCAAATATGTGTGTATTACAGTACTAAGTCACAATAATTCTTGCACAGTTGGTGCAAGAATTAGCGTAATTTGTCCAACTACATAAACATTGGTGTTGCCACTTGCTAACTTTCCGTAGGACACTAGCAATGTTAGCTAACCATGACCAAATGGAAAATAATCTTCCATGCACAAATACATGATTTTGATCAAGAGTTTATGATTTTAATCAAGAGTTTATATTCTCTCATTTTAGGAGAACTTATGGTTGCATCACATAATCCCTCCAAAGGTTTGTATAGGGAGGTGAGTGGGTTCGATTACGCTATTAAATCTGTCCTCCCCTGTAGCTCGATTTTGTGCAACATGCGAGAATAGATCGAGGACTAAACAAATAGCAGATCAGCTTGTCTAGAGGGCTTCGGTCTACCAACAAGCTGAACTTCTAAGTTTTTCTTCGACTAATCTGACTAGTGGTCGTGAAGACTACACTAAGGACATAAAAGCGAATGAAGAAAAATCAAACCTGAATATATTCATGATGAGTTATGTTTCCTAAGCGAGAGTTGAGTTGAACCCGCAATTCATAGATGCATCGAAAAAGATACAATTCCATGAGTGCAATATAATTTTTGCTAAGCTGCTGTAATGAGATCCTATAGAGTCGCGAGATCGCAATATAGACCAAAACTTGTACAAATTATAGCGAAACAAGAAAACTATCGAGCAAGAAATGAAAAGGTGAGATGGGCATCACCAAACACTTAAATATGTCAACAAGTATATGAAGATACCCCACAAGTAAAACATGATCGAAAGACACGAAAAAACAAAACCCAATAATCGGGAACAACATACGATGTCTCTGAGATGTGTGAGAGGTTCTACTTATTTCATAAGAATACAATTGTATATAATCACTAAAGTACAAAATAACCTTGCAATATTAATTAATTTACTCTCCTTTTTTTACCAAATTTCATTTAGATGAGTAACTGGACCTCTAGGTTCACAAAGCAAAAAAGAGTTAGTGTGTTCATAAGCAAGAGAGAAAATCTGAGGAGCTGCTTCAACCGATTTTCAGACCAAAGAAGGGCATATCTCAAAATGCATATAAAATAACCAATAGTCAAATTTTGATCTCGATTGAAAAGCTTTCTCAGGCCTCAGCTAGAAAAATTTTAACCGGATTGAAAATCTTTCTCCGCTAGTCCATGAGTAATCAGAAAGGGAGGGCAGCAACTATTCACTTCAAATGTAACTTATCATGCAGTTCTCCATTTTTGAGATGGAAAACAATTATTGTTTTCAATGAAGTATGTACAGAAGGTAAGCTACGTACCATAACCTTAAAAGGACCGTCAGCGATAGTCCGAACAAGCGAAAATAAAAATCGGCATTTGCGGCTAGCCTCAGGCAGTGCTAGCCGTGCCCTCTGTACAGAAAATAATCACAGACAATAGTGTACAGATACAAGAATTATTCATTGCGTCCATAATATGAATACCTAAGAAAATGTAACATTAGAAGGAGGAAAATTTCTTCGTCTCAAAAGTCATGCTCTAGGGGGGCATGTGCACAAAGTGAGCAACTAAGAAAACATGGGGATAAGATACATAACATGAAACATACGAGCTTATTCCCATTTTTTCTTTCTGCCACACATAAATCCAACATGGCAAGTGAAAACGGCTGAAATATGTGAGGATCTCCTAACATGGTGCAACTCAATGTAAGTTAGCAGGAATCTGGCTACTATCACATGGATTTTCATGTCTAGAGTTTATTGTGCCCATTGTACAAAGAAAACATGTCTAAATAGACGTAAAAACATTCAACTATTGCGAAGTCTTAGAAGTTGTCAAATGACAAAAGGATTGCTACTGGAAAGTGCTTCTCCGTACCAATGGATAAAGTATTGCCATCACAGCATAACTTGCAAGACGATAGAAGAAGAAATATGGAAGTACACATGGACTACTGTGTAAGCAATATGGCACCAAAAATGTGTCGAGAATAGCTGAAATACGAGCTAACGACATATAGGATCTTCAAGAATATGAAGAAACAACAAGGCAGTGGGAAGCCATCTATAGAGAAGTAAGCTAAAACAAAATAGCAACACCCGATTACAAGTGGTTTTTGTGTTACATAACAGTTTGACAAACAACTCACCAAGAATTCTCATAGGATGCAAGTTCTTTAAATTACACAAGGCATATGTGCCTTGGGAATGGTGAGAACCTATCGAGATGTGGTTGCCCATTTAAAGTTGTAGATTATAACGAAATGGTTTCAACTTGGTGCGAGAATCAGATTGATGCCCATAGCAGACTTAATGTGTTAAGCATCTTTGAACAAAGTTGAAAAATAATTAAGATTCGTAATCACTAAAACTTTCCCATGGGAAGCTGGAAGTATGGATTTGTGAGGTTCTTACCAAGAAAATATGCACCACAGATGCAAAAGAGCTTGAATTTTTCACACTAGCGGTCGGGGTTAACAATATCGATTTGGAGAAAATTGTTGAAAAATGTAACATCCCAAAATTTGGGTTTTCAAAAATATTTTGTGAAGTTTAGCTCCCAAAAAAATTAGCGATAATTTTCTCGTTTAATTAAAGCTTAATCTGGAATTTTCTAAAGTCAAAGTAATTTAATTTGACTAATATAAACTTCAATTAAAATAAATTCAGTTTTATTTGGGTTCCTTGTGCTTCTAGGATTTTTTTATTTTGTTTTAGAATTATTGGAATTTATTTGGAATTATTAGTAATTAATTTAAACTAAGCCTTTTACTTAAAGTAATTAAATATTTCAAAAAGAAAATAAAGTTCTTCTGAAAATATTTTATTTGAGTTCCAAAATATCCCAAAATATTTTGTGGAATTTCTCTGGTATTTTTATTGCCTCAAAAGAATTAATTTGAATTAAGTCCTTTATGGAATTAATTAAAAATTTGGGAAAATTAATATAAAGTTTTGTTGAAAATATTTTATTTGAGTTCAAAATGTCTCAAAATATTTTATATAATTTTTCTGGAATTTTCCTGATAATGTTTCTATTTTTCTTGAATTAAATGAATTTCTAGAACTAATTCAATTCGGATTCTGTTTTCCACGTGTCACCTTCTCGATCTGCCACGTGTCTACTCCTCGTTCGGCCACGTCGCCGAATCGCCGCAGCCCTCCGATTCCGATCCGACGCACCAGAATGCGCCACGTCACCTCAATTTGTCTAGCGCACGCCAACTGCTCGATAAAATGCCTGTGAGGCCGGTTTTTGCGTTTTTCTTGACCTAGCCGCCACCCAAACCCTAGTAGACCTCCCATGACCTCTCCCACACGTCCTCACCTCAGATCAACTCACCCAAACCCTAGAAATCCATCCCTCATCCTCCGAAACGCCGCCGCGTCGGCTGAACTTTGAGGCGCGTTCCCCATCAACTCGTCGACTCTTTTCAAGATCCGTCTTCGCCATGGCGTGCTCTATGGTACCCTCTGTTTCCCATCAAATTTGGTTCAATTTCATCCACGGGATCAAAAGTTACGGCTGCCCAAAGATCAAATCTTGCGGAGCCCGTTCTCCCTCGTTTTGCGAGTTTGACCATGAAATTTTTATGGTAGACTCCTCTTGATGTCCCCTACACGGTGCTCACCCTAACTCATGGTTTTGCTGGTGGGATTTGCGCAGAAAAATCAATCTTCCCCGATCGGACTGCGTTGCGGACGGCTGAAACTTCGTCGCGCGTTCCCGTTGATCCAGAAGGTAAAACTCAGATCCGTTCGCGTCACTTTGTGCCAAATGATCCCAGATAGCTCTCTGAAAAATTTGGTTAGGTTTCATGCAGTACTTTAATAGTTATGACCGTTTGATCTATTAGCTCCGAGAGCCGTTCGCCGGCAGTTTGTGATCAATCCGGTGGGTCGCCGCCAAATCCGCCTATATTGTTGAGTTCGTCTCATCGCGTTCTCGTGGTGCTCACTTTCCCTTTGCTGTTGCATCTATCGAAATTTTTTTTTATTAAATCGCCGCCTTTCGCCGTCGCCCGGCGTCGTCTTTTGCCGCCAACCATTTTGGATTATCGTGACCATGTCACCCTGTCGGTAGGTCCATACCCTACTGTTTTGGCCATCCTTGGAGTTCATTTGATCCCGGTTGCCGTCAAAGCCATAATCTAGAATCTACCCGTCGCCGCCGCGCCTTCGTTAACGTTTCGCCGTTAACGTTCCGCCGATAACGTTTAAATCGTTAACGTTCTGCCGATGTCGTTCCGCCGTTAACGTTCCGCCGTTAACGTTCCGCCGATAACGTTTAAATGCGTTAACGTTACGCGTTGTCGTTCCGCCGTTAACGTTCCGCCGTTAACGTTCCATCGTTAACGTTTCGCCGTTAACGTTCGCGTTGTCGTTCCATCATTAACGTTCCGCCGTTAACGTTCCGCCGTTAACGTTCGCCGTTATCGTTCCGCCGTTAACGTTTAAATGCGTTAACGTTTCGCCGTTAACGCTTAGCTCTCATCGTATCGTTGTCATCACATGGGTGCATGCAAGTAAAGGCCCTAGTGTGATGTCCTTACCTTTTCTATCGCCTTACTATGATCTAACAATCATATGTCAATCTAGCCTCACCATCATACCACCTATGTGGTCCAATCATAACCGTACCCTTGGACCGGTTTGATGAGCTAAGTTCATCATGGTAGTGTGATCGACAACTGCGATACCACTAGTTGGTCAATTGCGGTCAACCCTAGTTTATGTTACTGTTCCAAGTCATCATCGGCTATCAATCAAGCTAATAACCCGGAAGAAATATTCTTGAGGATATTATTCCTTCTTTCACGATTATTAATCTTTCTCCTCGGTGTATTTTCAAAGCCGTTCTCTTTTGTCTAATCATCGACCTAATCCATTCAAGTTCCTAATTTCATCTAAGCCGTTGTGCCCAATGCTATTCGTTCTTAATTTGGAGTTTACTTGATTTGCCTTTTGAGTTTTGTTGTATTTGTGTTTGTTTATCGTTAGGCGCGTTCGGGAAGTCGCTCGAAGGAGCGAGAATCAAGCAAGCGGATATTGAAGATCGAGAATTAAGGATCGAAGATAAAGAGTAAAGAATAATAAAAATTGCAAGGGCGAGCAAGTTGTGCTTTGACCATATTGATCCCATTTTTAAAATTATTTCGTTTGAAATTATTGCATGCTAGTTTGAAATAAAGCTGATTTCAATTAATCTGGGATTAGATAATCAACCTACTTGTTATTGCCACCTTGTCTCTATTATTTGTATGCCATGATTCATTTGTCACCCTAGATTGTGGGTTAATAGTTGGACATTAATAATTTGCCAACATGGGTTAATTAGACCGTATGTAGTGTGCTTAGCCCTGCCGTAGATTTGTCATGATTTTGGAGAAATTAAAGTTAATATTGACTTAATGAGATATGGAGCGTGTTTTTGAGAATGTGACATGTGTTATTGAGTTGGTGATGTACGTGGTGCATGGTAAAGGATTGGGGTGGGAAAGTGATTTAGGCGAGGCAAGTGTCAAGATTGTTTTCGATTGGGCCAAGAGTGGCAATTAGGCGATCGCATTTGGTATTATGACATGTTGATGTGATGAACTTTTGGTTAGTCTTGCCTCGGTCAACTAAGGACTTAACCTTGCGAGCCTTTGACTGAGTCTTTCATACAACCACAAGTTAGGAATGGGGACGGACCTAGCTGAGTAAAGCTGTGAAATCTATTCTTTGGTCTTGTCGTGGTGGTGTGAGGCAGGAGAAGCGGAATGAGAACTCACATGGCGCAAGAGGGGCCACAGGTGTGGTAACAGTCCCTCGGTGTTGAAACCTTAGCGAGCGTCTTGAGTTTAGATGAAACTTTGGAAAGGCTTTGTTATGATCGCTCATTCGCATACTCTTGTATGGCGATTCACGGTGACGTGGTGAGTTGATTATATCTTGTGGGTAAAGTGTATAACCTCTGCGAGTGTAAAAACTATTTGAATAGCCGTGCTCACGGTATTGAGCATTGCTCGGGGATTCTGATCAAGGGTTAGATTTTGATAAAAATGAGGTTGGGAATGTGGATAATGTGATATGGAACTTGGTTAAGGATGAAAATGCTTCACTTGAGAATGATTGCGAAATTTATTATTGGTATTACTTGTTTCTTGCTTTTCTATCTATTTATGATTAATTGTGAATCTTTGCTTTATTGCAAAAGAACCATTGACCATTCCTTTGAAATAAGCCATGCATGTAGTAATAGGCGCATTACATGCATGACTTGTTGAGTACGGTTGTGTACTCACCCTTGCTTTAACAAAACATCACCAGTTGAGGAGAAGTCTTTGTCTTGAAAAAGGAGAATTACGCAAGAAGGCGATTATCTAGGAGTCGAACCTGTCGGATGCTGTGGTATATTGAAGGGGTTCACCGGCGTTCTTCGTTCATTGCTACTTATTTGGAGTTGAAGCCGTCAAGGCCTCACATGTGTAAGGTTGACCTTAAGGTCGTTCAATAGTTTATATTTTATAATTGTGTTACTTTTATTATTCATTGTGTATGATTGTGATATTCATCTATGTTGAGGCTGTGTGCACTAAGCGTGATCTGGACTAGTCTGAGAATACCGAGGGTCGGATTTGCACATTCGGGTCCCGACAGAGGTGGTATCGAGCCATCTTGTTGTAGGTCTTGACCCTAGATAGATTGGCGTTCTTTAGGAACTTCAAAATTATTTTCTAAAAGAAAATTTTAACTTGAAAGAATGATAAATTCTTGACTTGTCCTATTCTTCTATTCTTTTCTCCTTCTTTGAAAAATTTCTATCTTTCCCGTTGTTTTAAATGAAGATCTTATCTAAGTTATTCCAAATAGTTATCGTTGTTTCACACTTAAGGAGAAAGCGTGGGTGTCATTGCCAATCACGAAGGTCGTGAAAGACAGAATCGTCGAACTCAAGAAAAGTGGATCAATGAAGTGTTCGAAGCTAGAAGAACTAGTGCTTTCGTAGCAGTTGAGACTCATGTGTGAAGTCGCGTCTGTCTAAGATAAGTGTTACCCTCTTATCGGTAGATTATTGTGTGTTTAGGTTAATTTGGTTTTCCTTGTCTTTGAGTGTGCGATATCGTTCTTGAGCTTTTAGGCTTGGATAAGCAACCATACCAAGTTATTAATAATGTTTGTATAAGTTTTTGGGTTAAACTTGTTTCTGCACTAGGATTCATGAACCTCATCTATGCTATTCCTCTTACCTAAACCACAGGTGGTCAGCGGTTGGAAAGGATCGGCGCATGGCGGTGACTCAGGGCGATTCACGTTAGTTCGATTGCTACTACTAGTGTCGGTGCTAAAGCGAGATAGTGACCGGTGACCGTCCTTTGTACCAAGCGTGATAATTCAAAACTTGGATCGATTGTTTCACCGCTTAGACTTTGCTTATGTAGACAATGATGCAATAGATGAATGTTATCGGTGCCAACATCAATCCTCCCCAGCTGAAATCGCAACCCCTGTCCACAGTCAAAGATTACCTTGTTCATGAAGACCAAACCGCCCACGTTTCATGGATCAGCCACTCTCAGAGATGCAGAAATTTGGCTTCGCATCATAGAAGAGAAGCTAGCTTTGGTGTAATGTGAAGAAAAAGAGAAAGTTTCCTACGCTACGTGCCAGTTAGAAGGAAATGCATTAGTCTAGTGGAAGAGTTTCTACGCCACCTCTAAGGATGAACATACCATCACTTGGTTAGAGTTTACCACCGCCTTTCGTTGGCTCTTCACGTCATCAGAAGACAGTGAAACCACAGTAAGACAAGGAAGAATGGTATCTCCACACCCGATACCATACCGGGATGTTGTTCTTTGAAGTGTTGTCAACCAAACCAATCAGAAGACCGTACATGCATCCGTTGTGGCAAAATAGGACACACTGCTGATGATCATGCAATCAACTATTCTAGCTGTGAAGGAAGTCATTTACCTGGAGAATGTCCTATAAACAACATCACCTGCTATCTTTGTGAAGGTCAAGATCATTGTCGACTCATTGTTCCTGGATCGATAGTGACCGTGTGACTCATCATCGGCGATAAATTTTCGGCGATCATTGCTCAAGAGTTAGCGAAAAAGAAGGATTGCCATCCGTACTTGCTATGCCACGTGAAGAAGCGAAGAAGAAACATGTCAACCCTATCTATACGCCTCGAAATCGGTGATACTTGGTCACCATGGAATTGCTTCTTGTGTGATAAGCGAGGACACTAGGCTAGAGAATGACCCAACAACCCAGCACGATGACCAAAACATTTATGTTACAACTGTGGTGAGTTAGGTTATTTTGTTAAGGAATGCCCACAGAAAGATCAAACAATTTCTGAAGCTGCGATCATTCCAGAAATTTCTTTAGTTAAGTTTATAACCCCAAGAGTGAGTGATAAGACTATGGAACCAACTTGCTCGAGTCGAGTTGAAGCAAGAGTAATTGGTTAACAAGACCCTTGACCTAGAAGATGAGTGCAAGGAATTGGAAGACAACATAGCGTCGAAAGCTCGTCAAGAAGGATCACCGCAATAGCGAGTAAGGAGTGCCCTCAACAACTCGATTGCGTCTTTGCTTAGCCTTTGTTAGGGACACCTTCACGTGCCATACGATGGTCGAGTTTCCATAACACCACCCAGTGAAAAGTCCGCAAGGAAGAAGCTTATTGTCTAGAAATTGCTTTGCTTTGCTTGACCGGGACATCTCGCTAATAAGCGCTCTCGGAAGGAAGTGATCACTGCGGATCGCATCAATCTCAGCTCTACCCTACCAAGATTAAGGCTATGTCAAGAGGAAGCCAGCAGATGTCGGTCAAGCGTTGCCGGATGCAATGAGTCGGGATACTTTGCCAATAGTTGTCCCGGAAAAAAGGTGTTATACATATCCACTTAAACCTTAGTCCTCCACCTCTGAGAGACACTTGCGCGAAAGTGAATTGTGAAGCGATTCAAGATAAAGCCATGCCGCAAGTGCGATGTGAGAATCTTGATGGTTAATTTGTCCATTGTTAAGACCAAGTTTTTAATAAAGCTTATCATATTGAAATCAATGCTTGAGATGTTTATGCAGGAGTTAAATTAGTTACCCATGTGCAAGACGGTTTGGGTCCATGGCGGAGATGTAATCGATTAAGAGGAGCTAGAGTGTTCTGAGATAAAGTTGTGACCGAGTTAACTTTAGTTTGTTGGAGATAGCTAAGGACGCTTGATCCATTATGGTTAAGTCAAGGAGGTAGATGTGCCATCACATCGAAGAAAGGGTTGTCGTATGTTTAATAACTATAAAGGATAATTGTTCCTTGAAGAGTACTCTAGCTTGATGCATGATTGCAAGTCACAGATACATACCATCACTTGATAATAGTTGAAGCTTGAGTCAATGTGAAGAATACCCGGTTGAAATAGAGTTCAAGCCAATACTCGAGAGTCAAGCCGACAAAGATAGTGCAAGACAAACCGGAATGCTGTTCAAGTCTCGTTCAAGACCGTAGAATTTCAAGTAAGTTTCATCGTCAGATGCAGCTTGTTCAGTTTCTACGAGAAGCGAGAAAATCAAGTGTTGAAAGCAGTAAGGAAACTGTCAATGGGGTTGCAGAGAGCGTCGGCATGGATGTGTGATGTGTTTCAAGAATCTCGGCGAAGAAGTGCCTCTAGTGTTAGAAAATCAGCCCTATGGGAGTCGGTTGAATTGCAAAAGGATTTTATTATGAAGAAGCGACACTGCAAATTTTGGATGTTATCAGCGTTTGCTCAAAAGTAACCTTGTCCGATGTGCGATTGCTTGGAAGTTCGAGAAGTCTCAAAGTTGAGTTCCCGATCCTATTTCTATAATCGACCTTGAATCTCGGGGCGAGATTACATTAAGGGGGAGGTTTGTAACATCCCAAAATTTGGGTTTTCAAAAATATTTTGTGAAGTTTAGCTCCCAAAAAAAATTAGCGATAATTTTCTCGTTTAATTAAAGCTTAATCTGGAATTTTCTAAAGTCAAAGTAATTTAATTTGACTAATATAAACTTCAATTAAAATAAATTCAGTTTTATTTGGGTTCCTTGTGCTTCTAGGATTTTTTTATTTTGTTTTAGAATTATTGGAATTTATTTGGAATTATTCGAATTAATTTAAACTAAGCCTTTTACTTAAAGTAATTAAATATTTCAAAAAGAAAATAAAGTTCTTCTGAAAATATTTTATTTGAGTTCCAAAATATCCCAAAATATTTTGTGGAATTTCTCTGGTATTTTTATTGCCTCAAAAGAATTAATTTGAATTAAGTCCTTTATGGAATTAATTAAAAATTTGGGAAAATTAATATAAAGTTTTGTTGAAAATATTTTATTTGAGTTCAAAATGTCTCAAAATATTTTATATAATTTTTCTGGAATTTTCCTGATAATGTTTCTATTTTTCTTGAATTAAATGAATTTCTAGAACTAATTCAATTCGGATTCTGTTTTCCACGTGTCACCTTCTCGATCTGCCACGTGTCTACTCCTCGTTCGGCCACGTCGCCGAATCGCCGCAGCCCTCCGATTCCGATCCGACGCACCAGAATGCGCCACGTCACCTCAATTTGTCTAGCGCACGCCAACTGCTCGATAAAATGCCTGTGAGGCCGGTTTTTGCGTTTTTCTTGACCTAGCCGCCACCCAAACCCTAGTAGACCTCCCATGACCTCTCCCACACGTCCTCACCTCAGATCAACTCACCCAAACCCTAGAAATCCATCCCTCATCCTCCGAAACGCCGCCGCACGTCGGCTGAACTTTGAGGCGCGTTCCCCATCAACTCGTCGACTCTTTTCAAGATCCGTCTTCGCCATGGCGTGCTCTATGGTACCCTCTGTTTCCCATCCAAATTTGGTTCAATTTCATCCACGGGATCAAAAGTTACGGCTGCCCAAAGATCAAATCTTGCCGGAGCCCGTTCTCCCTCGTTTTTGCGAGTTTGACCATGAAATTTTTATGGTAGACTCCTCTTGATGTCCCCTACACGGTGCTCACCCTAACTCATGGTTTTGCTGGTGGGATTTGCGCAGAAAAATCAATCTTCCCCGATCAGACTGCGTTGCGGACGGCTGAAACTTCGTCGCGCGTTCCCCGTTGATCCAGAAGGTAAAACTCAGATCCGTTCGCGTCACTTTGTGCCAAATGATCCCAGATAGCTCTCTGAAAAATTTGGTTAGGTTTCATGCAGTACTTTAATAGTTATGACCGTTTGATCTATTAGCTCCGAGAGCCGTTCATCGGCAGTTTGTGATCAATCCGGTGGGTCGCCGCCAAATCCGCCTATATTGTTGAGTTCGTCTCATCGCGTTCTACGTGGTGCTCACTTTCCCTTTGCTGTTGCATCTATCGAAATTTTTTTTATTCGTCGGCCGCCGCCTTTCGCCGTCGCCGCGCGTCGTCTTTTGCCGCCAACCATTTTGGATTGTCGTGACCATGTCACCCTGTCCGGTAGGTCCATACCCTACTGTTTTGGCCATCCTTGGAGTTCATTTGATCCCCGGTTGCCGTCAAAGCCATAATCTAGAATCTACCCGTCATCGCTTCGCCTTCGTCGTTAACGTTTCGCCGTTAACGTTCCGCCGATAACGTTTAAATGCGTTAACGTTCTGCCGTTGTCGTTCCGCCGTTAACGTTCCGCCGTTAACGTTCCATCGATAACGTTTCGCCGTTAACGTTCTGCGTTGTCGTTCCGCCGTTGCGTTCCGCCGTTAACGTTCCGCCGATCGCGTTTAAATGCGTTAACGTTCGCCGTTGTCGTTCCATCATTAACGTTCCGCCGTTAACGTTCCGCCGTTAACGTTCGCCGTTATCGTTCGCCGTTAACGTTTAAATGCGTTAACGTTTAAATCGTTAACGCTTAGCTCTCATCGTATCGTTGTCATCACATGGGTGCATGCAAGTAAAGGCCCTAGTGTGATGTCCTTACCTTTTCTATCGCCTTACTATGATCTAACCCAATCATATGTCAATCTAGCCTCACCATCATACCACCTATGTGGTCCAATCATAACCGTACCCTTGGACCGGTTTGATGAGCTAAGTTCATCATGAGCCGTGTGATCGACACTGCGATACCACTAGTTGGTCAATTGCGGTCAACCCTAGTTTATGTTACTGTTCCAAGTCATCATCGGCTATCAATCAAGCTAATAACCGGAAGAAATATTCTTGAGGATATTATTCCTTCTTTCACGATTATTAATCTTTCTCCTCGGTGTATTTTCTAAAGCCGTTCTCTTTTGTCTAATCATCGACCTAATCCATTCAAGTTCCTAATTTCATCTAAGCCGTTGTGCCCAATGCTATTCGTTCTTAATTTGGAGTTTACTTGATTTGCCTTTTGAGTTTTGTTGTATTTGTATTTGTTTATCGTTAGACGCGTTGCCGGAAGTCGCTCGAAGGAGCTGAGAATCAAGCAAGCGGATATTGAAGATCGAGAATTAAGGATCGAAGATAAAGAGTAAAGAATAATAAAAATTGCAAGGGCCAGGCAAGTTGTGCTTTGACCATATTGATCCCATTTTTAAAATTATTTCGTTTGAAATTATTGCATGCTAGTTTGAAATAAACTGTTTTCAATTAATCTGGGATTAGATAATCAACCTACTTGTTATTGCCACCTTGTCTCTATTATTTGTATGCCATGATTCATTTGTCACCCTAGATTGTGGGTTAATAGTTGGACATTAATAATTTGCCAACATGGGTTAATTAGACCGTATGTAGTGTGCTTAGCCTGCCACGTAGATTTGTCATGATTTTGGAGAAATTAAAGTTAATATTGACTTAATGAGATATGGAGCGTGTTTTTGAGAATGTGACATGTGTTATTGAGTTGATGATGGTACGTGGTGCATGGTAAAGGATTGGGGTGGGAAAGTGATTTAGGCGAGGCAAGTGTCAAGATTGTTTTCGATTGGGCCAAGAGTGGCAATTGGTGATCGCATTTGGTATTATGACATGTTGATGTGATGAACTTTTGGTTAGTCTTGCCTCGGTCAACTAAGGACTTAACCTTGCGAGCCTTTGACTGAGTCTTTCATACAACCACAAGTTAGGAATGGGACGGACCTAGCTGAGTAAATGTGAAATCTATTCTTTGGTCTTGTCGTGGTGGTGTGAGGCCGGAGAAGCGGAATGAGAACTCACATGGCGCAAGAGGGGCCACAGGTGTGGTAACCATCCCTCGGTGTTGAAACCTTAGCGAGGCGTCTTGAGTTTAGATGAAACTTTGGAAAGGCTTTGTTATGATCGCTCATTCGCATACTCTTGTATGGCGATTCACGGTGACGTGGTGAGTTGATTATATCTTGTGGGTAAAGTGTATAACCTCTGCGAGTGTAAAAACTATTTGAATAGCCGTGCTCACGGTATTGAGCATTGCTCGGGATTCTGATCAAGGGTTAGATTTTGATAAAAATGAGGTTGGGAATGTGGATAATGTGATATGGAACTTGGTTAAGGATGAAAATGCTTCACTTGAGAATGATTGCGAAATTTATTATTGGTATTACTTGTTTTTTGCTTTTCTATCTATTTATGATTAATTGTGAATCTTTGCTTTATTGCAAAAGAACCATTGACCATTCCTTTGAAATAAGCCATGCATGTAGTAATAGAAGCGCATTTCATGCATGACTTGTTGAGTGCGGTTGTGTACTCACCCTTGCTTTAACAAAACATCACCAGTTGAGGAGAAGTCTTTGTCTTGAAAAAGGAGGATTACGCAAGAAGGCGATTATCTAGGAGTCGAACCTGTCGGATGCTGTGGTATATTGAAGGGGTTCACAAGCGTTCTTCGTTCATTGCTACTTATTTGGAGTTGAAGCCGTCAAGGCCTCACATGTGTAAGGTTGACCTTAAGGTCGTTCAATAGTTTATATTTTATAATTGTGTTACTTTTATTATTCATTTGTGTATGATTGTGATATTCATCTATGTTGAGGCTGTGTGCACTAAGCGTGATCTGGACTAGTCACGAGAATACGAGAGGTCGGATTTGCACATTCGGGTCCCGACAAAAACAAATTGAAAATTGCTCGAAATGTTAAAAGGGTATGTTGAAATACCTCTACATTCTCAATTTTGGCAAAAATCTGGGTTTGGTGAGATCACCCAACCGAGAGGAATTCCGTGCTGTGTGAGGGGAAAAATACTAGCTCATTGACAACTTTCTTTCCGGTACAAAATGCAAAAGCAGTGGTACTATATTGAATATAGCAATGCAATATTTGTAGCAAAACACCCAAAAAGGAAGTTTGAAGAAACTCAAAATGCATTCATAATGTAATTAGTTACTTGCTGCGAGAACATCTTCTGCGTGTCTTGTATAAAACAGAGAGAGGAAGTCAATCGGTTTGGAGCACCCCATTTTACGATAACCCGAAAAACAGCACATGCTCAAAATTCTTAAGATGAGTTAGAGCAAGGGCTCCAACTTAGCAAAAAACTACGGTTTTTACTTGTAACAACGATACAAAGTGAAGTTACGGCGAGATAGAGGAAAGATATCAAAACAACAATCACACAAGGATATATAAATCACTAGTGCGGGAGGAATTCCTTACATCCATGTCCTCAACAAGCGAGAATCCTACTAAGAGCCATACAAAATATCAAACATGCGAGAATGTTTAAGTGCGACATGCCAAAGACTTTACCTCCAACCAAAGCTGAAGTAGTCTCACTTTGCCTATGAACAAATATTGCCCAACAAATATTGTAGAACACGGTTTCACTGACTGCAAAGAACAAAGGAGAGTTTGTCATAACGACAAAACAAAAAATTCTATAGAAGGTAGACACGGGCGATCTACTTGATCTTTGCTTGCGTACAAGTAAATCTGACATAATAATACACATAAATTACACTAAACTAAGTTACCTTGGCAAGTCGAGAGAAGTTGATGGGTAGCAAGTTGGAGGCGACTTCACCTTACGATCGAAGTCGATGTAACAAAACCATTCTCTTCAAGGGAGATTGCAGCTTCACTCTTGTTCACCATAGCCTTTCTAGTTTGAGGGGGCTAGAAATCTTAAATCTTAAAGTTAAAAGCTGAAGCATCTTAATCGATTCATAAACATCACAGGAGAAAAATCCAACCAAGTAACCAAGTAATTTTTTCACTTGGTTAGTTTATCAAACTATTACAAACACATGAAATAACTTCATATGAAAAAATAACCATGTAAGGCAAACACATGAAATATTTAGAAGTGCCACTCGCATGTGTGTACATGTGTTCCTCAAGAAGACAAACATACATGCTACAGTAGCAGAACCACTGACAAGAGAAGTGGCATTGAGAAAAGAAGGGGCTCCCATTTCAAAGGTACAAAGAGTTATTTACACTTTGTAATGAAATAAAATTGAAGTAACAAAAGCCTAAACTAGTTTTCTAAACTAGAAGCCTATGGGTCTTGAGCTTGGAGACACGCTGATGTGAGACATGAGTATGGAGGAGTGGATCGTTGTTATCTTAGTCATAAAACTCGCCTTTTTGTTGAGTATTTCCTTCATGATGAAGTAGGCGGTGGTACTGAGCGGCTTGGATTTGAGCAAGCGATCCTCTAGTAGCGGCTTGAGTATCAGAGGTATGAAAAAGCAAATTAAGAGAGCATATAGAAATCGAGTGGCGCGAATCGATGTGTCATGTCGGCATAGTGACCTCCACGTCATTGTCTTTTATTGTGCAACTTAAGATTTCCGCATGTCTTGGCACAGAAGTACCCACATAGATTTGTTCCTTGCTACGCTTGTGACCTTTGCGAAAATCGAATGAACTAAGATGTCGTCGAAGGTGCTATTTACTATGAAATACGATATAAGAATATTCCTTGCGTGCGTCTGGGAAATTTAGTACGGATTGTAAGGGTTTTACGGTATGGGCGGTGTCTCGTGCTCTTCCGACAATATCTTTTGAGCGCGTTGATTAAACTTGTCATCACTTCATAGTGCGCTTTAGGTTTATCCATTGGATCCATGATCGACATCTTGCTCTTATGCGGATGAATTACTACGAGAATCGATGGAATCTGGATGCCATAGCCATTAGTCGTGACGTCAGAGTAAATAACGAAACCAACGAGTAATTTAACTCGCTAGTGAGGAACTTACTTAAAATTGTATGGTACAAGTATAAACTCCTTGTCTTGTAGTTTAAGCAAAGCTTTATATCGTACTCCTCGACCTCCTTTGGTACTCTCACGATTTCGGTTTGGCAAACCGTTCCCGGTCGAGAATCCTAATCGCCCTTGGTTCTTCGTAGTTCACGAATCTCGTATCTATATAACAAAATAGTTAGACATGACATTTATCGGTATTACGTGAATGTAGACCAAGATTGATATATTAGACACTTACGATTGTCCGACATCTCAAAAACATATGTTGAGGCGTCATGATAGAACAAGTTGTGCATGTTATCGAATTCTATTAAGAAGTAGCCATAGCCCTCGTGGTGAAAATGTTCCTCACGGAACAACTGCGGTGATCACCTTCGGAGTACGTCTTGGTTGGATCGCTCCATGTACCATGCATGTAGTCATTGCATCATGGGTGTTAGGCTGTTTAACCGAATCGGTGACTAAGGGCTTCCCAACCTCGAATTGCAATCTTGGTTGATTTTCTTGTTCATCAGACTTCCCTTGCCCTTACTTTTTCACAGACGACATCATACTCGGTCTGGCTTCCCCGATCTAGCCGTCGGGCTGTCTAATGTGCCATTTTTGGGATCGGGGTTGTAGGTTTGTCCTTTGAAGTACCGGTGTTCTTGGTTTCTGCGTTGGAGTACTAACAGGGCCATATTTATGGGGCCCTCAATGGATTCTTTTCTACCTCATGTTGCTTCTTCACCATTTCACTCTCGGTCTTTGGTGGTGATCTGTGGATTACCTTCTTGAGAGGCGAAGGCGATGCATGATCCAAGACGATGTCGAGAGAGGTGCCTTGCATGGTCCAAGATGATGTCACGCTTGCGCCTTTGGATGAATGAGTGGGCGGCACCTCGAGTTGTTATCTCGTCATTGGCGGGTTTTTTAGCTTTGATATCGATGGCGTGCAACTACCGTGTCCACGGACCTTTGCATAACTGGCGCTATCGGGGCATTGTGCAGACACCCCCTTGTTGGCACGGATAAGCTACCCCTGTAGCAGCCTATAGAAAGATGTTCATCACGGGCACATTGAGCTGACAGGGTGTGGGGTCATGTATGTCGTCCACAGGATAATTGTTTAGGTCGCTTGTCTTTGGCGTGGACCATAGCGCCGCGACGACACTGTAGAAATTTGGAGAGGCGTTTTCGACTGCGTCGGCTCAAGGCTTCTTGTACTTGTCGTTGAACTTGTTCGTGAATGGTGGGTTGTAATTCTCGCAGAACCCTTTCCTTCATACTTTCCATTTCTGCTGACTGCTCTTCTTTACCTCTTTTCCGACTCCTATAAGAGTCTTCGTGCTCGAGAATCCCATCTTCCATGGAACCTTGACCCGACGCCTCGTGTTCGGCCAGGGGTGCTCTTTGTTTCGAGGGCGCCGATAGCTCGTCTTTCTCCTGTTTGGGTGGAAGGATCCTTGGGTGGGTGGGCGTACAAGCGATGAACTCTTTGCGCCATTTGCTTCTTCTTCGCGCTCTTGAATGATAAACTCCCGATGAGACAAGAGATCGCCCTCGCTAGCACGTAGTGCTTCACTCGTCCGTAGTCCGACCAAGGGACTTGAGCGATCTGTTGGATCACTTGTAATTCTGTCTGTCCCATTGAGCAATTTTACCAGTGTACCCACTCGTGCCAAGTCGTGGGGTGAGTATTCCTTCTTGCGATGCTAATGTGGTCCTCACTAGACTTCCTTCTTTGCTTCAGATTGCTTCATCGCCACGAACTCATCCAGTATGGTTGTAATCTTGGGTAGTCTCCGACGGTGACCGTTTTGCTTCACATAATTTACGTTCACCTCGCCTTGAAGTTTCTCCACGCCGCATCCATGGTCATCAATGCATCGCGGCCTTACGAGTTCTTCGACTCCTTGGGAATGCGAAGGTTCCTTTGAGCTCATCCACAGATCCTCTTTGGTGGCTTAGGGCACTTTATGCCAATCAAATAGGTGATTGGCACTTTCTCCCTTACGATGTACCCGCATGTTGACTGTATTTTTCTGCTTTGCCTTTTTGATTGCAACAGGGGACCCAGTATCTGAGACCTCCGTGATGGTGTACCGGCCTTCAGGCTTCTTATTCTTCCCTCGTCCTCGGCGTGTTGCAACAGAAGTGGAGGCCTCGGGAACATCGGTCGAGGCCCCGGGAACATCGGTGGTCTCTGTATACGACATGTTCGATGTCCACAGTAGTAAAGCCGTACTTGTCCACCTTGACACCATTCGGGAGTCGTACCCAATGACATCGAAACACCGGGATCTTGAAAATGCAGTAGTCCAGCTCCCAAATCTCCTCTATGAACCCGTAGTAGATGCTCTTCGTACTGCCTGTGTTGTCGTAGGCATCTATACGGACACCACTGTTTTGGTAAGTGCTCTTGCTATCCTGAGCTCTCGTGTAAAATGTATATTCATTGATGTCAAATCCTTTCCATGTCGTGATTGTACCTGAAGGCCCTTTTGCCAACCACCTCAATGTAACACTCGTTTCTTCACCAGACATGTGCTCCCTGAACCAATGACTGAACAAACGATTTTGCTCTTTTGTTATCCAAATCTCGACTTTCCCGGTTTTCCTCCTTAGCTTACCCTTGTGTATGTCCATATACGGGCACACCTCAAGTATTATTGGTATCTTGTGAAATGGGCTTGTTCGAACAAAATATTATCGTAAGAATTTGTAGATTTCTTTCCTATTACACCTTTCCCACCTAGCCTACCCTCATGGCGAGATATCTTGGCACTCCTACCGGTTCGACCTCCTCCATGTAATCGACCACGAGAACTCAATAACCTCCTCATAACCTTCTACAATTGAGCCTTCCTACGAGATCGATTACGTACATATTTCTTGAACACCCATATACCTTTCAAATGGGTACATCGATGCAGAATACTGGGGCCACAAATATTTATCTCATTGACAAGGTGAACAATGAGATGAACCATGATATCAAAAATGATGGGGAAAATACATCTCCGGTGGCACGAGTCTTTACCACATCACTGAAGTTCATAAAGTCCAACGGGATCGATGACCTTCGTGAAATCGTGTTGAAGAAGGAACACAACCTCGTGATTGCCTCTCGGACCTTATCGGGCAAAATACCTCTAATTGCAACAGGAGCATTTGTGTCATCATCACATGACAATCATGAGACTTCATGCCGATTAACTTCAAATCTTTCATCGATACGGTTTCTTGATGTTTGCGAGTAACCGGACGGAACTTTCACACCATGCGAGCACTTGCGAGTTACATTTTCTCTTTCTTACTCAAAGTGTAGCAAGTGGGGAAGGTAAAGCCGGCCTTTCCCAGTGTCTTGAGGATGTAGCTCGGCTCGATCTTCATGTCTTCGAGATCCTTTCGTGCCTTGATCCATCCTTTGTTTTGCTAGGAATATTTAGTAAAAGACCAACCACATTTGTCACATACATTCTTCTCTACATGCATAGCGTCGATGCAAATGTCGAACTTCCAAGTCCTTCAAAGAGGGTAAGTCCCAAAGATGGATCTCTTCTTCCACGTGGTCTTCTCGATGACGGGACGCGATGTATTACCAATACTCCCCTTTCCAAGTACAACATTAAGATCCCTAACCATATCATACACCTCTTCCCCACAAAGACGCCTTGGAGCTAAACCGTCCTCCTTTGTCCCGTCAATTGTTTCTTCATATTGCGGTACGGATGATTCTGCGAAGGAACCTCCGTTGACGCATGTACACTATTTTCCTCGAGTTGTTGAGCCACACACTAGCGGTTTCATCCATGCTTCGGGGCATGCTTTTGCTCCTTTATAATGCAGTAGGACAGGTTACCAAGCGCAGAAAATCATTGATGGTGCGAGAACAACAATGCACGTAGAGTGAAGTACTCTCGTTTGTACTCGTCCCATACCTGTACACCTTCGTTCCACAATATCACAAGATCTTCCACCAATGGTTGTAGGTATACATCAATATCGTTGCCAGGTTGTCTCGACCCTTGGATAAGCAAGGACATCATAATGTACTTTCGCTTCATACACAACCAGGGTGGAAGGTTGTATATACACAGAGTCATGGGCCAAGTGCTATGAATGCTGCTCATGTTACCGAAAGGATTCATTCCATCCGTACTCAAGCCAAACCTTACATTCCTCAGTTCATTTCCGAAGTTCTCCCTGAAGAGTCTATCGATGGTTCTCCTTTGGCGAGAATCGGTAGGGTGTCTCGATTTTCCATCCTCTTACGGTCTTCCGAGTGCCATCGCATCAATTTGGCATGCTTTTTGTTTCCAAATAAGCGCTTCAAGCGAGGTATTCTTGGCAAATACCACACCACTTTTGCGGGAGCTCCTTTCTTCACCTCGATAGCTTTGCTATCATCGCCCTTACGCTTGTATCGCGACGCTTTGCACACCGGACATACATGAATGTCTGCATAGTCTTTGCGATAGAGTATCTGATCGTTTGGACAAGCATGTATTCTTTCTACTTCCAATCCCAAGGGACATACAACCTTCTTAGCTAGATCGTGGTTTTAGGCAACACGTTTCCTTGAGCGATATGTCCGCTAAGAGATGTAACAACGCCGTGAAACTCTTGTCGGACCAACCATTGGCTGCCTTCAATTTCGAGAGCGAGAGCACCGTGTGCAACTTTGTGTATTCCTCCTTACAACCCGGGAACAAAGGTTTCTCCGAATCCTCCATCAAACCCGTGAATTGATTAAACTCTCTCTGACTAGTGTAGTTCTCTTTTGCATCGCGCAACATTTGAGCAGTTAATGTCGTCATCGATGACCAACCTATCCTCATCGGATCCATAAGCGATGTCACCGCCACATTGCGGCTCGTCGCCGTCGACGTTATCACGTTCAAGTATGATCTCCTCTTCACCGTGCCTTGTCCAACTTGTATAGCCAGGTACAAAACCCCTCCGGATCAAGTGCAAATGGATATGGTTTTTGTTCGAAAACATCTTCTCATTCTTGCAATCAATGCATGGACGATGTATGTACTCCGTCTTCTTTTGCAAGTCGTTCTCCTCTACGCCCTTAGAAAAACAGATACACCGTCGATATATTCTTGGCGCAGCGGTTCGCATCGTACATCCATCTCCGGTTCATCTACAGTTCATTAATTTAAGCAATTTATTAATATCCAAAAATCTTAATTAAATAAATTGTTATTCGAATATTCAACAATATGCACTAACGGGACAACATTAATACTAAGTAAATGTTGCAAACTTAATTAATTAATTTTAATATATACTCATACGTAACCAAAAATTATATATATATATCCTCCAGAAGATCAACATAATAAATTCCTCACCTCAAAATTTCATGATCACCCGACTACCATATTAAGTAAAATTTATTTATCATTCACATACAACAATCTTAATTACATAAATTGGGTTTATATGCTTCATAAAAATTCACTAACAATACCCACTAATGAAGCAAGATGTATATACACGCTCTAACGAAAAAAATTAATTAATGGTAACTAAGAAAAATATTAACTACGTAATTTTTATACATATCCTTGGAAGAGCAATATAATAAATTTCCTCATCTCAAAATGCATAGCAATTAACATCATGATCACCCATCTATCATATTAACTATAATTTATTTTTCATTAATATCCAATAATCGTAAATACATAAATTTGATATATGCTTGACAAAACATTCATCATCTAAACAAGGTAGACAACTTAATCTAATACAACAAGGTAATAAATTCATCATCTACAAATTGCTAGGTAAATAAAAACAAACTAAATGTAGACCTTGCATCTAAACCTTAATTAAGCTAGGAATAAACCATTAATGGCAATTTTAAAGTACAAATGAAGAGAGGAGACATATTTTACACACCTTGGAACAATTCTAGGAAGTAGAAGCACAAGATCTTGCCCAAACAAAATCTGAAATGAAAAAGCTAACTTTTCTTCTCAAGGCGTGCAGAGGAGGAAGATGACCAAATGACGATGGCGGAAGTGGCTTTATATAGAAAACATTATTTGTGGCGGTTTTAAATTAAAACCGCCACATATAATTATATTAGTGGCGGTTGTAAAACCAAACCGCCACAGATAATTTATTATCCGTGACGGTTCCATCTACCAACCGCCACAAATAGTCTGGCGTTATCGATGGCGGTTTCAAATATAAACCGTCACAGATAATGTATTATCGATGGCGGTTTTGGATGAAACCGCCACAAATGGTCCTCCCGCCAATTTCCACAAAGAACCGCCACTGATACATGTATTTGTGACGGTTCGAAATGAACCGCCACAAATAGGGCGTCACCTATGTGCTGTTTTGTAGTAGTGCAATGCTCTAAAAAAGTTTGTGCGAAGTGATGCAAGAACTTTTTTTAATAATACATTTTATTTTCAAAATTTGAAAAATATACCGCGAAAAAAATTACATAAATATACCTTTGTCGCTTGTTGGTTGGGCGACATTTAAATGTCGCCCAACCAACGGGCGATAGGAGGCCACGTCGCACGATCAACGAGCAATAAAAGCACCACGTTTATTTGTCCCCGCGCTGTAAAACATGTTGATCGTGCGACGTGGCCTCCTGTCGCTCATTGGCCATTGGTTGGGCGACAGAGGTATATTTTTGTAATTTTTTTCCATGGTATATTTTTGAAATTTTGAAAAAATGTATTATTAAAAAAAAAAGGCTCAGTGATGCAAACGATGAACAGTCTGTATAGCCAGAAAGCCGGTTCAGACTTTGGGTTTGATTGTTTGCACTAACAATGAACAGTCCTTGCAAAGCCATTAACTATAATCCAACCACTACAATTTGGAAACAAATTGTAGATTTCAAGTATATGAACCATGACCCTAACATTTTCACTCGTTACCCTGACAGCTTCTCCTTTTCGGAAGTGATTTCTCCTTTTCGGAAGTGATTTGGGCTAGTCAAGCGGCTGACATGGGTTGTAGGTGGATAGGGGGTAAAGTGTATAAAATTAGGTCATAGGAAGACCACTGGTTCGGAAGCTCAACTCTTGCTGCGGAGTGTTTGGTTTTTGTATGAGTGCTGGGATGGCACTGATCTTTTTGAATGTAACATCCCAAAAATTTCAAAAATAGTAAAAATGAAAATTTAGAATTTCAAAAATGGAATTGAGTAAACATTTTAACTAAAACCAAGATTTTCATTTTAAATATTATCTTTTTCTTCATTTTCTAGTTTGTCAACCAAAAGAAAAGAACAAGTTGCTACATTAAAACTTTTGGGTCCAAAATAAACAAACTTTGAAAATGAGTTGAAAAAGCAATCTTACTTTGAATTCCCATCTTTTCTAAAACTTTTCAACCTTAATAATTATTCTTGAATTTTGGGTTAAAAAGAAAAATCAATAAATGAAGTTAGTAAAAGAGTAAAAGATAAAAGTAAAAAGCCAGTAAAAATACAATTACACTTTAGGAATTCTCCACCACATCATTCCAGTTGCCCAAAGATTTTTAATGAGCTAGGTAAAGAGGTAAATAGTAAAGTGAAATGTTTTAACTGCAAAACAGTGACATAACAGAATTTTACAAAAATAATCAAAGATTATCTATGGATAAAAATTTATCATGTCTTCCTCATAACAGTATTAACCTCTAGTAAAAATATCAAAAATTTAAAATTAGAATTAGTGCCTTTTAAAAATTTAAAAACAGAATGAAAATTTGAAATCTGAAATGTCAAAATTAATAGAAAAATAAATATGCAGGATATTGATCTAAAATTTTTATACAATAATTATTATCCCATTTGGAACTCTCTCAAGAGGTCTAAGAATTTCTTAAATCCATTTTTGTCCTTAAATAAAGTAAAAACAGAAAACAACATAACGCTTACCAGCAATGAAAGAATTTTAACAATTCTTCCAGATAAGATATTCAGCTGAAATTTTTATATTAATTCCCAATAATCATCAAAATTATCTAGAAAAAGTTACACATATAATGAAGCTTATTTGTTTTATAGGAAAAATGTAAAACTAACTAAAAATCAGTCAAGTTTGGAGAATTACTGTTCATAAATGACAATAGGGAATGAGATGAAACCAAAGAAAATGGAAATCAGAATCCTTGTTCTACCTGCTCAAAAATTTACAAAAGTTTTCAACCATTCTAGCACCTCTTGCTAGCCTGCCCAACTTCTATAACTGAAATAGACATTAATTGACTTCAACTGCCAAATGCAACCGTTGCAATCAATGGATCTCTCAGCTAAGCCTCTGTCAGGGGGTCCCACACGTACCTGGACCCACCGACCAGCCTCTCCTCCCCTCCCCTTCTCCCTCTCTCCCTCTCCGCTCAAACGTACACGGCAACGACGGTTTTTTGAGACAAAACGCCTTGCCCAGCGAAGCTTTGCGCCACGCTTGGCTCGCATCGCTGAGTTTAAATCTGCCCGCCTGGGTTGCCCATACCGTGCCTCACGCCCTCACCTGCTCTTCTACGTTGCCATAAAGCTGCTCAGGCCCCTTCTCGCTTCTTGCTTGCCCAGCCTTACTTTCTCTGCCGTGAGCACCACCGAGCTCAAGCAAGCCAGGCGAGCCCCGATCAGCGCCACTGGCTGCAAGCAGCCGAGCCGGACTGCCTCTTTCTCCACCATGGGAGCTCTTTCACCACTGGACCAAACCCGGTGAGCCGTTCCATTGCGCAAACACAGCTCAGCCGAGCCAGATTCTACTACTTACTAACCTTGCTCCTCCGTCAGTTCTGCAAGCTAGAGCCGGCCCCAGCCGCAAGCTTCTTCTCGCCAGGCTCTACGGCCACAAACGCCAGCTTCCTTTGCCAACCACCACGGTCGAGTCCCATGACAGCTGCTCCCTGCCGCGCCAAGCTCTGGCTGCCAGCACCACCACGGCCAGCCTCCGCCACTGGCAAGCGCAAGAGTGAGCAGTTCTAGATGAGGTGTTGCTAGCCTACAGCCTTCCCGTACGAGACCCAACTAAGTCCAGCGCCATTGCCAACGGGGTTGAGCTCTAGGGTAAGTGAGCTAAGCCTCAAGTAATTTTGCAAGCCACCTTATCAGAAGAAAGTGCTTGGTCTAGTGGTAGAGCTGCTCTTTCTCAATTGAGTGATCTAGGGTTCGAATCTCAGTGATTGCTTTTTATTTTTTGTTTTTGCCTCATGTGATTCAAACTCTCTCATATCTTTTGCTAGGAGTGTCCACATGAAGCAAAGTCAGTTTCTAAATTTGAGTTAGGCAATAAGGATTCGAAATATGCAATAAAAATTCATATGTTACTTGCAGATTAATCATTCAAATTGAGTTTGAACAAAAGTCCCTCTTTAGGTGTTATGAAACAACTATGCAATCCTTAGTTCCAAAAAAATCATGGAATAAATCACATATGTTCCTGCAACCTTGCATGTTCTATTTTTGCATAAACATTTAGATTTGAATGCATTTTGAAACAAACATTTATCGTAGAAAGCCTCACTTGCATACAAGAATTAAGTGGTTAAAATATGACTCCAATGAGCTCAAAATTTGGTGAACCCAATTCAGTTGCACTCCTAGGATTGCGAGGATCCCAATTATACAACAACATTTGAGTTTTGCCAAAGGCTACCTTGTTTACTCAATAGTCAAAGTCTCAACACAGGAAATGTCCGAATTGCTATAACTTGTGCAAATGAACTTTAAATTCAATGAAACCAAATTCTAAGACCTTAGGAAGTGATATCCTTTCTGGTTATGTAAAAATAACTCATATTTATACTATGTTAAAATATTCTAATACAAGGCACTAACGTTCAACTATGTGGAAAACATCTCGGAGAAAAGTGAAATATCACGGAAATAACTTTAAAACACTCTTAGAGCCATCCCCTACTAATACCTTAGAAATGGTTAAAACATCCTATGAGGTGCAGCCGCAAACTTAAAAAGAAAACTGAACCGCAATCGCATAAACATCATGATCATTTAAAGCCTTTTCATTAGCCCATAAAATATCGTGTATAAATACAAAATAGCCTAAAAACATTATTTTATATATATTCTACCATAATATGGAAAAATATATTAATTATAACTTGCTTCACATCTAAATCCAATCACAACAATAACCCTAAATGATCACAAACTGCACAGATTTGATATCACTTAAGCCATTTCGGCGGCTTGTAAAACAACTCGCCTGAACACAAATTTTGGGGGAATTGTTCCAGAAACATACTTCAATATATGGACAACAAAAGTATAGAAAAATATCCAAATTATAACTTGCTTATCATATAAAATTCGTTAACGCAAATACCCTAAGTGATAAGACCTCTAGAACTGTAATACGTGGATAATAGTAAATAGAAGTCCTTGTCCGAAGTTTTTCGCAAGCAAGAACCATTCCTGTGACCTTATAGTACCGGTCAATAATGTAAAACTTCAGATCTAACTTATAGAAATTGCTCCCATGCATGAACACTTAAGGTTAAGCACTAGTTATGCATAACACTTTAACTAATGACTTCCTTTCACTAATCCAAACAATTTTTGCATCTTGAATCCGAAATTATAAATTCTAAAACACATAAATATAGCCTCTTGAATTCATAAAAAACATTATGTGTGTTCATAACTATAGTTCCATGTAATCGGCGAGTGAAAGTATCACATTCATGCTAAAAGCCTCACATGAACTGAGTACTAATGAAATTGCTATGCAAGTGATAATTCAAAAACCCAAAATCCACCATGACCTTCTTGGTAAGATTTAATTTGGTAATTTTATCTGATTTCTTTTTGCCCCATTTGATTCGATGTTATTTGCTTTTGTCTCGGTTCTTATTATTCGACGTGTAGACGACGATATTTCGGATCCGATTGATAACGACATCGACTATGATCCAGATTATATTCTCGAAGAAGAGAAACGAGGCAAGCACCCTCCTTTGACCATTTTGATCCCATATTTCCAAAGTTATGTTGTTTTATCAAACTATATGCATGCATGTATGTTTTAAACTTGCTATATTGTGGGTGATGGTAGCTAAATCCAATTGTATGCATTTCCATTACCTTGTCACTTGATTACCTGCCATTGTAGCCTAGTATTGGTGTAGACATTATTCAGTGTCACTTGGGTAATATTTGCGAAATACCTTACACACCTGCTTAGACATGCTCATTAGATCAACTTTTAAATGATGGGACACATTTCAAACTAGCTTGAACAACTTTGTTTAAATGTACGGAACCGAGGTATGGTTTCCGTATATCTTGGTAAAAATCCAACTCAAAACCTACGATTTAGACATGGGCGAGTTATGATTTGAACTTGGGGCATGAAAAGGACCTCATGCGTAGATAGGGGGAGATTCTCGCCTGGGTCAATTAAGAACCGAACTTGATGCTATCACCTAAGTGTTTTGGTGCAACCACATGTGCTAGTATGTGACGAATATTCATACCAGGGGTACACCACGACGAAGTATACTTCCGTTTCAAGATCTAATCTCTCCCAGTCGCCCGGGTCCGAGGCCCGACTCGGCGGTGATTGGGAGAGATGAAGAAGGAACTACTGAGGCCCATGCAGATGGGATTGTCACTGATGTGACGATCCGTGGGCCATGTTGGGCCGTGTTTCGATCAACGGCCTCCTCAGGATATGAGGGATCCCGGCCACGACGGCCCCATCCGAGCCTCGGGTCGGGCACCCCCGCTGGTCCCGACAGAAACCCGGGTCCGACGCCTCCGTAGGCTCGTACTCCGACCCGTCTCCGCACCCGGCGCCTCCGCAGGCTCCGATCAGGGCCCTGATCGGAGGCCCCCCACAAGCTCCGGCTCCGAGCCTCCACCACATCAACGGTCTGCACCCGGCTGGTCGCCCGCCTCACAGACACAACGACCGTATTGGGGCGGGTGGCTCCTTCCCGAGGCGACCAGAGGGTGGCACCAGCTAAAGCACCCGTCTCCTCAAGCCATCAGCATCTGATAGGCGCTCAGAGGGCAGGTGCGCACCTTCCCAACGAAGCGCCGCCCATTGTGTCTACCAACTCAGTATGGCACAAACAGGAAACTGTCGAGTCATCAAGACCGAAGGCTAGGACGCCCAGGCGTAGCATACCCCTACCTCTTTTTTCAAATCCTCGTGTAACCTGCCCCCTTCGTCTATATAAAGGGAGGCAGGGCCCTCCAGGAAGGACACGCACGCATAAACGCTCACACACCCACGCTCGTAGACCTTCACGCACACATCGAGCCCTCCGGTCTCGCTCAGTGTTCGACCCAGATGAGGTCTCTCGACCTCCTCCTTCCGAACGAGTGCTAAGGGCCTGTCCTTAGCCTCCGCTTGTAACCGTTGCTCATCCACCGCGCTCAAAGCAATACAAACCGCTGCCGCGAACTGGAAGTAGGGACGTTCAACCCGAACCAGTATACATCCGGGACTCATTTAGTCTAACCATTCGAGGAGAGGGGACGCGCGACCCCCTATACTTACAAATTTACTTGACGGTTATACGAAACACCGACTGTTGGCGCGCCAGGTAGGGGCCTTCGCGCATCATCTCCGTGATCTCCGGATTCCCATCTTCCTCCTCGATGGCTTCCTTCACCGACGACGACGCGTCTGCATCAGGGAGCTGGATTCGCTTCGGCTCCCTCGACTTCACCACCACCCCGGGGGGAGAGTTCGTACTCGTCCCCACCACTTCCCAGGCTCGGGCGTCCGCCTTGAGCCTGGACTCCGTTGTCAATACGCTCGGTGACCTTCGGCTTGGGGGCCCCGTGTGGGCTCCAATGCCGAAGCCCATCCAGCGTCGAGCTACCCCTAGCAGCGGCGCGTATGGCCCTGCGCGGGCAGTAGCATCGCCTCCCGCAGGCTCGCACCTCGTGGCCATGGTTGGGCACCCGCCGACCTCCTTCTACGACTTGCTGGAGAGCTCCTCCAGCCTCGACTCCGGCTCAGACACGGAGCGCGCATCCGATACGTCGTACCCCCGCGAGTGCAACATGGCGGGGGCAGACGGCCCGACAACCACTTCCGTCAGTCCGGAAGCCGCCGCCCTGCGCGTCGAGGCGCGGGAGGCGGAGGCTCAGCGCCAGCGCGCCGAGGGCCTCCAAGCCTGTCGCGTGGAGCTCCAGCAGCAGCGTGAGCAGTTGGAGGCCCAAGAGGCCAAGCTTAATGAACTCCAGACCAACCTGGAGCAAGCTAAGCCCGGGTCTTCGCACGTACCTGGTGCGTGCGCGACAGGTTCAACAACAACTGGCCGAGGGATCGTGCGATCTTCCGTACTTTCCCCGCGCCAGCCAGAACGTCGCTGCAGCAGCAATGCTGCTTCGCGGCATCCCCGAGCCAGAAGACCCGGGGGCCAGGGCCACCTACCAGAACCTCCGGGGACTGGTAGAGCGCGCCGCTATGCAGCACATGCAGCCTTCCGCCTCCCTTCGCTCGGGGGCTTCCTCTAGCCATCAAGCTGCTGCCGCCTCTGCACCATCGAGGCCAAGCGTGGGCAGGTGCGCCTCGAAGCAGCCCCGGGCCTCCGCACTCCGCGCCAAGACGGACGCGCTGGCGAAGGCCGTGACGATCGCGAAACCGTCGGGACTCGGAAGAAGGCGGGCGCCGCGGTGGCCCAGTCACGGGCCGAGGGTAGTGGCCGGCGTCACCACTGCAGCCGCAGCCCCGATGGTGCCGGGCCGCGGGCGTTTGGCCGGGAGATCCGTCATGCGGACTTCCCTGCCAGATTCTGGGCCCCCGCCAACATAACCAAGTATACTGGGGCCACGAACCCCAGTGTCTGGTTGGAAGACTTCCGGCTAGCATGCCGGGCGGGGGGAGCTACGGATGAAATACCTCCCCATCTATCTCGCAGACTCTGCTCGAGCCTGGCTTGAGTACTTACCTGCGAACACCATCAGGAACTAGGGTGACTTGAAAAGCCTCTTCGTCGGTAATTTCCAGGGCACCTACAAGCGCCCTGGGAATTCCTGGGACCTGAAGAGCTGCAAACAGCAACCGGGAGAGTCGCTTCGGGATTACATCCGGCGGTTCTCTTTGTAGTGCAACGAGCTCCCCGACATCTGCGACGTCGACGTTGTCGGGGCGTTCATTTATGGCACCACCTCGAAAGCTCTGGTACATAAGCTGGGCTGCGCCAAGCCCAGGACCACGAAAGAGCTTCTCGACATCGCCACCAACCACGCCTCCGGCGAGGAGGCAGTGGGGGCTATCTTCGATAAGGGGAAGGCCAAGCGCGAGGCCGCCTTCGACGCCGGCGTTACCTCTGACCACTCCGACAAGAAGAAACGGAAGGGGAAGCAGGGCCGCGAGGGCCCTGTGGTCGCGGCCGCCGACCGTCCTGCCAAGCAGCAGGGGAGTCAAGACCCCGACCATTTCGAAAAGCTGATGGATAGCCCATGCCTGCATCACGGGTACCCCGTCAGGCACAAGTACAGGGATTGCGAAACCCTGAAGCGTTTCATCTCCGGAGCCTCTGCGCAGGGCAAAGGGAAGAAGCGCGACTCGACACCGGATGCCGAGCCCAAGGAGGCGCCCGACGAGTTCTCGGAACCCGATGGCTGCCTCATGATCTTTGGTGGATCGATGAGCTACGCCGACAAACGGCAGCAGAAGCTTGCCTTCTGCGAAGTTCACACGGCGGCCCCCGCCGTGCCCAAGTACCTTCGGTGGTCGGAGTTGCCGATCACCTTTGATCGGACCGACCACCCCGATCATGTTCCGCACCCGGGGAGCTATCCCCTGGTCGTAGCCCCCATCTTGCGGTCGAAGTGCCTCTCCAAGGTGCTCATGGATGGCGGCAGCAGCCTCAACATCCTGTATGTTGAGACCCTCGATGCCATGGGGATCCCGCGCTCGCGCCTCCAACCGAGCAAGGCACCTTTCCACGGCATCGTCCCAGGACTGCAGGCCCATCCGCTCGGGCAGGTCGACCTGCCCATAACCTTCGGGAAACAGGCCAACTTCCGCACCGAGAACCTCACCTTTGAGGTTGTGGGGTTTCTTGGCTCCTACCACGCCATCATGGGGAGGCCATGCTACGCCAAGTTCATGGTGGTCCTCAATTAAACCTACCTCAAGTTGAAGATGCCGGGGCCGTGGGGAGTCATCACCATGGCCGCATCCTTTCAGCTCGCTTACAACTGCGAGCAAAGCAGTTGCGAGTTAGCGTCGGCGATCATCGCGTCTGCCGAGCTCGAGAACCTCCGAAGGGAAACCTCGGAGTCTACCCCCGACTCCAGTAAGTCGGGGCCCGGATCTTTCAAGTCCATCGAGGACACGAAGGAGGTCGCGGTTGATCCTGAGGATTCGACCAAGACCGTGCGGGTCGGAGCCACGCTCCCCGCCAAATAGGAAGGCGCGCTAGTCGACTTCCTCCGCGCCAATCGGGATGTCTTTGCATGGAAAGTTGGAAACCCTCCGACATGCCAGGTATCCCGCGGGAAGTCGCCGAGCACTCCTTGAATATCCGACCCGGCTCAAGGCCGGTAGTTCAGCGTCTGCGCCGCTTCGACGAGGAGAAGCGCAAGATCATTGGTGAGCAGATCGCCAAGCTTTTGGCTGCGGGGTTCATAAAAGAGGTCCGCCACCCCGAGTGGCTGGCCAACCCTGTACTTGTGAAAAAGAAGTCCGGGCAATGGAGAATGTGTGTGGATTACACGAGCCTCAACAAGGCATGCCCCAAGGACCCTTTTCCATTGCCCCGCATCGACCAAGTTGTCGACTCCACTGCGGGGTGCGAGTCCCTGTCCTTCCTGGACACTTACTCAGGCTACCACCAGATAGCGATGAAGGAGTCCAACCAGCTCGCGACCTCATTCATCACTCCGTTCGGCTCGTTTTGTTACGTAACGATGCCGTTCAGTCTGAAAAATGCGGGTGCTACATACCAGCGATGTATGCAAACGTGTTTTGAAGACCAGATCGGGCGTAACCTCGAGGCGTACGTGGATGACATCATTGTCAAGACTAAAAAAGTCGACGATCTTGTCGCCGATTTAGAAGAGACTTTTGCGAACCTCCGACGGTTTCGCATCAGGCTCAACCCCGAGAAGTGCATTTTCGGGGTCCCCAAGGGAAAACTGCTTGGCTTCATCGTCTCCGAGCACGGCATCGAAGCCAACCGAGAAAAGATCTCCGCAGTCATGAAGATGGGACCGATCAACAACTTGAAGGGAGTCCAAAGGCTGACAGGATGCCTTGCGGCTTTGAGCCATTTCGTCTCTCGCCTCGGTGAGCGCGGAATGCCGCTCTACAAGTTGCTTAAGAAGTCCGATCACTTCAGCTGGACGCCGGAAGTGCAGGAAGACTTCAACCGACTGAAGGCGTTCCTGACCACACCCCCGGTGTTGGTTGCCCCAGCACTAGGAGAACCGCTCCTCCTTTACATTGCCGCCACGGCCCAGGTCATCAGTGCGGCACTGGTCGTGGAGCGAGCCGAAGAGGGCCACGTACTCAAGGTACAACGGCCGGTGTACTGCATCAGCGAAGTGCTGTCCGAGTCCAAGGCACGGTACCCGTAGGTGCAAAAGCTGCTCTACGCGGTGCTCATAGCGAAAAGGAAATTGGTCCACTACTTCGACCGGCATCCGGTCTCGGTAGTGACCTCTATGCCGCTCGGCGAGATCATCCGCAACTGCGATGCCTCCCGGAGGATAGCCAAATGGGCTCTTGAGCTCAACGGGCACGACATATCATACGTCCCCCAGACGGCGATCAAGTTGCAGACCTTGGCCGACTTCGTCGCCGAGTGGACCGAGGCCCAAGCACCGCCGGCGCTTGAAGACCCCGAGTACTGGATGATGTACTTTGACGAGTCCTACACCAAGAACGGGGCAGGCACCAGAGTCATCCTTATCTCTCTGCTTGGGAATAAGCTCCAGTACGCCATCCGGTTGTGCTTCGACGCAACCAACAACGTCGCCGAGTACGAAGCGCTCGTCAATGGCCTCCGGATCGCTGCCGACCTCGGCGCTTGTCGGCTCTACGTACATGGCGACTCCAAGCTGGTCGTCGATCAAGTCATGAAGGCCTCTGAGCCTCGTGACGATCGCATGGCGGCTTATTGTCGAGAGGTGCGCCGGTTAGAGGAAAAATTCAAGGGTTTCGAGCTTCATCATAGCTATCGATGCCACAACGGTGAGGCCGACTACCTGGCCAATCTGGCCTCCAGCCGGGGACCAGTCCCATCAGGGATCTTCGTCTCCGACCTCTACCAGCCCTCCGTTCGGCTGGACCCCCCTTCTGAGTAGTCGGTCGAACCTCAAAGTGCACCCGCTCCGACTGCCAAGCAGTTGGACTCGGGGCCTGCTGGGTCTAGCCACGACGTGCTTGTCGCTGACAATGACTGGAGGAAGCCCTACATCGACCGGTTGATCGACGGATCGCTCCCCGCCGACCCCACTGAGGCCTGGCGCCTCGCTCGGCGGGCAAAATCCTTCGTCCTGGTCGAGGGGGACCTCTATAAGAGGAGCCCCTCCGGGGTCCTCCAGAAGTGCATTCAGGCGGACCAAGGGAAGCAATTGCTCGACATTCACGCCGGAATCTGCAGACACCACGCTGCTCCGCGATCCCTCATGGGAAAAGCTTTTCGCCAAGGCTTTTACTGGCCAACCGCGATGGCCGATGCCGAACAAATTGTTCGCACCTGCGAAGGGTGCCAATTCTTCGCTCGGTAGACGCATCTCCCCGCACAAGCCCTGCAGACGATCCCTATCACCTAGCCGTTCGCTGTTTGGGGGCTCGATCTGGTCGGACCCTTCAAGAAGACGCCCGGGGGCTTGACGCACCTGCTCGTCGCGGTGGACAAGTTCACCAAGTGGATAGAAGCTAAGTCGATCGCCACCATCACTTCGATACAGGCGGCCAACTTCTTCCGCGACATCGTCTATCGGTTCGGAGTCCCGAACTCCATCATCATCGATAACGGAACGCAGTTCACGGGAAAGGAGTTTCTCGAGTTCTGCGACGACTTCAACATCCGCGTTGACTGGGTAGCTGTGGCTCATCCATGGACCAACGGCCAAGTCGAGCGAGCGAACGACATGATCCTCCAAGGGCTCAAACCGCGGATCTTCAGTCAACTGAAGAAGTTCACGGGGCGATGGGCAGCCGAACTGCCCTCTGTCCTTTGGAGCCTGCGGACCACGCCGACCCAGTCGACCGGGTTTACACCATTTTTTCTGGTGTTCGGCGCGGAGGCCGTTTTACCGACCGACTTGGAGTATGGCGCCCCGAGATTGCAAGCCTTCGACGAGGCCCGAGGGCTCGACGCACAACAAGACGCCATCGACCAGCTCAACGAGGCGCGCGACGTGGCCGTCCTGCGATCGGCCAAGTACCAGCAAACGCTGCGGCGTTACCATGATCGGCAAGTCCGCGGTCGATCCTTCAACATCGACGACCTGGTTCTGCACCAGGTTCAGACCAACGTGGGCAAGCATAAGCTGTCCCCTCCGTGGGAAGGGCCCTTCACCGTCACGGAGGTTCTCCGACCCGGCACCTTCCAACTCAAAGACGCCGACGGCAACATTGTACCCAACGCGTGGAATATCGAAAAGCTAAGGCGATTTTATCCCTAAAACTTTTCCTTTATTCCCGCGTCTTTAGCAAACCCTCCAGCCCTAAGCGCAGTGTACTGGTCACACCTTGATCGTCATGCGTTGTTCGGGAGTTGCTCATCCGCACAACCACCCAAGACGGTGTACCTTCCGGCCATCGTGACCCCACCCCAGCGGCAACTCGTTTGGCCAGAAGTGCTACAACCTACGCCCTGGCGGCTACGGTTGCGAAGTAGCACTTCGCGGCGAAAAGAGGTGCCCACGTAGGGCGACCCTTGGTCGGTTTGGGGTCCTCCTTTGGGCTGGCGGCTCTGTCGCTGTTTTCGTATTTTCTTCAAAGTGTCAGCGCTCCAGCCTACAACCTTCGCGGTTCCTGAGAGATACGGCTATCCGGCGAAGCGCTCATCGCAGAAAGAAAGACACGTGACATAAGGCAAAGTCCCCAAAGAAAATGGCGGCGAGCATTGCGCGTATATTACATCACAAAAATAAACAAAAGATGGGCATGGGCGCCTGAGATGATCCTAAGCTACGCTTAGGCTTCGCCCTCAGTGGTGTCGTCGTCGGAGCCGTCGCTGCTCCCGGAGACGTCGCCCAGCCCGGCCACCTTCTCCGCCGCCACCCGACTGCTCGCGACTGGTCGGCGTGTTCTCGATCGGTGGACGCCACCATCGGTCGGCGAGGCATCATGGTCGGCGCAAAGAAAGCCAAGACGTACTCCGCCACAGCAACAGAGGTGGACCGCCCCTCACGGCGAGGGCATCTGCCGCCTGGGTGAGGCGGGGCAGGTCGGCGAGGGCGTCTGCCGCCTGGGTGAGGCGAAAAGCGTACCCCGCTGGGGTAGGCTCCAGAGGCTCTTGCAGCCTCACCCCTAGGGGCTCCAAGCTCCTGCCCATACCCTCGAAGGCTGGGCGAAGCATGGAGAGAAGGCTCTTGCGCGAGGCCACGCGCTCCTCGTATATCGAGCCGAGGTCCAGCATCATGGCCTTAGCCCGGGCCCGCTGTGACGACGCCTCTTCACGCGTCTTGGCGAGCTCCTCCTCTAGGGCGTCAGCCCGAGCCCGCCCCGCCGCCGCCTCCTCGCGCGCCCGTGCCAGCTCCTCCTCGGTGGCCTGGGCCCGCGCTTGCTGAGCAAGCACTTCCGTCTCCTGGGCGGCGATCGTCGTCTCCGCTCGCCATCGACCCCCGCGCTCCCTAACTTTTTCCCTCTCTTCTTTCACTGGCAAAAGGGCAAGAAGATGAAGAAAGCGGTGTCAGGCGTGATCACCCTCCCCGCCTCATATTTATAGGGACGGAGCGAGCGGCCAAGCACTAATCGCTTCGCCGCCGCAAGACGCCAAGATAATTCCCATCGCCCCGCACGATGGGACGTGCTCGGTCCACGCCCCTCACTTCGCATTAAAGGCGCTGTGACGGTAGGGGTGAAAGAACGCTGCCACGATCTGGGAGACGCTGCGCGGCCCCTTGATCCCGGCTCCGGACGGGCCGACTACAAAGGAAGGTCGCAGAAGGCCCATTAACCGGACTTCCCTGCCTGAAGGTTGGGCAGGCAGCCCAAATCACCACGACGTCTTCGGCATGCGGGGCGAGAAGTTAAGGCAATCTTTTCTTTCGAATATTTCGAGTTTAAGCATTGTGCAGCGATCATAAACTTGATCCCCACACACCGCTCGGGGGCTATAAGTTCGCACACTTCCACGGGCCAGGTGACTCGGTCGGCTATCAAGTCCTCCCTAGCGGTAACCCCCTCGACCCGAGCGCTACGACCTACGCCCCAGCGGCTACGGTTGTGAAGTGGTGCTTTGTGGAAGAAGGAAATACCCATACGGTGTGACCCATAGTCGGTCGGGAACGCCCCTCTCCCGCGCAAGTGCAAATGAACGACTCGCACTTAAAATTCCCACGCTAACATGTGTTAGATAACCCGGTCGGCTGTACGGTCCTCCCTAGCGGTAACCCTCTCGACCCAAGCGCTACGGCCTACGCCCCAGCGTCTACGGTTGCGAAGTAGTGCTTTGTGGAAGAAGGAAATGCCCGCGTGGTACGGTCCATAGCTGGTCGGGAACACTCCTGACCCGTGGCCAATACAAGCGAATGCTGACCCCCTCTTTTCTTCTTTCTTCGAGCCCTCCTAAAAAGTGTTAACATATTGACCCATGCTTGTATAACGCCCGCGGTTTTTTAAGCCACGGTCATCGAATGTTCATCACCTCTGAAAAAGCACGAAGAATAAGAGTCAGACCCACGGAACCACCTGACCAGCCATTTGGCTCCCCTGCGAATGTAACCCTTTCGACCCAGTCCATGACATTTTCAAGAATGAAAATCGCAAAAAGACGAGGAGGCAGCAACGGCGAAGGGCGGGAAGGTGCCCTAGCGCTCGCCGCACCAAGTTTGCAAGTACCTACCAAAGCGCGCGCCAGCTGGACAAGCATCGATCGATCGTTGATCGAAGCATCACGCGTCCCGTCATAAGCGCCACGTCAGGCCGCTGGTGAAAGGTATCGCTCCCAATCATTTCAGTTCGCATTTAATTCCCGCATGCGTATTAAATGCTTGCAGGGACGCCGGGGTATCGCTCTGGGCGAAACGCCCCGCGACCTCTCGATCTCCGCCTCCGGGCCGGTTCTGACTGGCCCGAAGCAAGTATGGAAAGCCCACTGGGCCGCTCGGCCCCCAAGTGGCGAGAACGGTATGGGCACCGAGGGTCTAAATTCCACCAAGGGGAACCCTAGCCGCCCCAATGAGTGAGGGGCGAGTCCAAGGCGAACCCTCGGTGGGTCTTAAGTTGGGTTGGCGGACGACCCAATCACCTTAACTCGCGTTCGAGACCATACTTCAAACTCTCATGGAGTCTCGAAAGGGGGCAAGACCGACTGCGCCCGAGTTACGAACGCCCAGGTCCGATTCGGGACCGAGTAAAGAAAGGTTTTTTATGGGTCGCCCCCAGCGGGTCGAACGCCCGATGTAGGGAGAGTCCGCTAGGGGATCCCTTACCGGGGGGATCTCTAGGGCCCACTCGGATAACTCGTTTGTAGCTCCACGAGCACGGTGTTCGGCCGACGTAGGCAAGCACACGTCTGCTCACCCCCGCTAGGTCCCACACTGCGCGACGGGAGTATACACGGACCGACAATGCCACTCCTCCTCCATGATTGCCTGCCGCGAGGACTGGATGGATGCTTTCAGAAGCCGGCGTTAAACCAAAGACGACTAATGTAACGTCCCGAAATTTGGCCCGATTTTAATTTTTGGAATTATTTTGGATTTTTGTGAATTAATTAAAGGTTTAATTGCATTTAATTGATTTTATCAGAATTTTTGGATTTAATTGAATTTTTGTGGATTTTTGAGGATTTATTGGATTTAAATAAAATTTAATTGAATTATTCTTCTCTTGATCAATTAATGTCAGAAAAAATATTTATCAAAAATAAATGAAAATATTTTATCTAGGCTCAAAGTACTCTGAAATATTTTCTAGAATTTTTCTAGAATTTTTCGGGTATTTTTAGTGCCCTAACTAAATACTTTGAATTACTGGAATTCTTTTTATTGTCAAAATCCGGAAAATGGTTAGCTACAGTGCTGGGCCAGCCCAACACTGCGCTCGCCCGGGAAAACCCTAATCGCCGCCCATCCTCCACCGTTGGATCTCGATCGGATGGACACGATTAAATACCGTTTCGCCAAAAAGGGGATTAATCTCCGCCGTTGGATTCCAATCGGACGGTGCGGACCGGTCAAACCGCATCGGGAGGGAGCGAGCGCAGCGCCGCCGTCGACTGTTGGCTGGGAGGATTTGCGCGCGCTTCGATGCACCTCATCACCCGAGTAATAGCTCATTTAAAAGGTCGGCTCAGCCCGCACGTTTTGTCCGCTCGCTCGATGTCTGCCTTGCTCCGTAGCCCACGCGAGAGCTCGCCGTAGTTCACATTCTCCTCCGCTTCGGTTTCCTTCGTGTCTCGCCGTGCTCCGTCACTCTCCGCCGCCCTTGAGACCTTCACCGGGTTGGTTGCAACACGCCGCGTCCATCGAGCCATTCCATCCGACCGGAGACACCTAGAAATGCCTCAAGCCACTTCATCTTCTTCAACTCCGGCGACGAGCACCACCGTTCTCCTTCGACGCCTCGCGAGCTTCAGCAGCCGTCAGATCTTCATCGGACGCTCGAGGTGAGGCCACGAAATCGTCTTTCTGATTCAAGGCTGAAGCGGTAGGATTAGATCTGGTCCGTTGGATTGTGATCGTAAGGCCCTCATTAGTCCACGTCGGCGTATGAGCAGTGAACTGCTCGGGTAGCAAGAGCCATTAGATTTTCATCCAACCGCATCGGTGAGGCCACGTAGTCTTGTAAGTTTGCTTTGATAATGTGCGTTAGATCTCGGATCTGCGGTCACGATAGCGCCACGCGTGCTCGGTCACCTGAAAACAGCTCGTGTAACATGCACCGTTGGATCTCCATCCGACCGCTCCGGGGCGTCCACGTCGCCTTTGTCACCGCGCTTGATGAAGGCCGCCCGATCTTGGATCGAGGGCTGTGATTGCACCACGTGTCGAGCCGTGGAAAAATAACCGGAAAATCGGTGGAAAATAGGTAGGATAATTCGGTTTATTCTTTTAAGGATTTTCAGAATATTGTAAAGGCTATAACTTTTGCGTTTTAACTCAGAATTGAGTGATTCTAGTGCCCAAAAATTTGTAAAAATGTGAGCTATTTATTGGTAATTTTTATTTTATTTTTAGTGGTGATATTAATGTATGTATTGTGTATTTATTGCTTGCTTGCTTGTACCGATTAGACTCCGAGTCGCCGAAATTCGTCGAAGGGGAATTTGAAGACCCATCGCAGACCTCGGACCAGAACCAACTGCTCTTTGAAGGCAAGTCATGCTTTGACCATTTTCGCGCCTAGTTTTAAAAGTATATTTTGATTTCCATATTGCATGCTATGTTAAATACAAATACTATTGGTTAAATTGGGAAATGGTAGCTAAAAGCCAAACTTGTTTATGCCACCTCGAATATAATGTTTATATGCCCTGATATCCTCGTCCACCCTAAGATGTTTAACATGTTGGATGCTAATATGATGCCAACACGGGAGGCTAGACCGTGATTAGTCGCTTAGCCCGCTTGTATGCGTTGAATGTCTTTCAAATAGCAAATGAATATTGACTAAACAATTATGGAACACATTTTTGTAAAAGTGCGATGATGTCATATGATTGGAATTGTAACCTGTGCGGTGCTATTCGTGAATTGATGTGGACAATGGCATGTGTTGCTTAAATGTAACGTGGGGTGGGGAAAGGATTTGGACCGGGCCAAGTGGCAAGAAGGCTTCGTGCTAGATGGGCCTGTGTGGCATTGGGATGTGTGAAAGATTGTGAAGGCTGTGTGCCGAGAAGTATAAAATGGATGTCTTGCCCGGGACAATTAAGGACTTAACCTTGCGAGCCTTTGAACTGAGTTCCGTGTACAACCACTTGTCCGGTATGGGAGGGACCTAGTTAAGTAGGTTTCTAACCTCTTTCCTTTGAAACCTCGAGGTGACAAAGGCACACCAAGGTAATCAGAGGAAGCGCACTGTGCTTTACGGCTTGGTACCCATTCAACGGTACTTGCACTGTCTAAACTTTGGCTCTGAGTGAGGGAAGTGTTAGAAGGGAAGTGTCGGAGGGGTTCAACGGTTAAATGTTAGTCTCTGAAAGACTTTGTTGCAATCAATCACCTGCATGGTGAGCGACTGTATCCTGTGGGTAAAGTGTACAGCCTCTGCAGAGTGTGTGTGTGAATCTATTGAATAGCCGTGTCCATGATCAGATCGACATTGCTCGGTGATTACAGTCAAGGGTTAGATTTTCAAAAATAAAAATGTGGAATGGGTGGCTGTGTGCCAAAAGAATGATGAATGAAACTAGGGCTATGTGCCAAACTCTTGGAAAAAGACTTGAGAAATTAGTTATTATTAATATTTGTTTTACTACTTTTAATCTAATGAGGATTACCTATTTAAAAGAAATGCTGCTTTAAGCAAAATAACCAATTAAGCCTTTCCTTGGAATAAGCCATGCATGTAGTAATAGACCTGTATTGTGCATGACTTGTTGAGTATGTTGTATACTCACCCTTGCATCGACAAAAACCTTAGAAGAAGAAGCTGTGCCAGCTTGGGAGGAGGAGTTCATTGAAGGCCAGGAGAACTAAGGGGTTGAGCCACACTCAGTAGCTTGTGGTTATGAAGGGTTCCTTGCTTACTTTTGCTTCCGCTGATAAACTTGTGCTACCTTGATATTTATCGCCCTGCGTGGCGAATTATTGTAAGGCGACCATAAGGTCATGTAACTCGATTATATTATGCTTGAAGTACTTTATTATTTATTTCCGTCGTGTATGATTGTGGTACTTCAACCTGTTTCTCCTGTGTGTACTAGCGTGATCCTGGACTAGTACGGAATACACAGAGTGTCCGAATCCGTGAAAATTCGGGGCATGACAGGGATGGTATTAGAGCCATACTGACTGTAGGACTTAACCCTAGGTTAGACTGGCCGTTTTAGAAGGGAAAAAGTAATTTTTAAAGAATAAAATCTGGACAAGAATAATCAATGAAATCTTGACTCATCTCTTCTTCCTTACTTCATACCTCTGCTGTATTTTGCTATTACTTTTGTGTCCTTTTAAAAATTTGTTGTTCTGACGCGTTGCTTTGGCAGATGTGGATGGTCCACTCTTTGGGACAGCGTCACGGAGGCTACGCTGCGGAGTTCTGGAGGATGCTCCAGGTGTTGGGAGGCTTCGATCGTCCACTCTACAAGTCCCGCAACTGGATAGTCAACGGGATTGCTCGCGATTGGGAGACGACTCTTACCTTGTACGGTCGGGAGCACACGCGTGCTAGTCGTGCGCTTCGCCTCATGGTGAAGCGAACCAGCTACGAGGCGGGCATACTGAGTGTGCTCAGTTGCGCCAGGCCGGATCGGCAGGACCACGGCTTGAAGTCAGGATACCGCCTTCCGTGTGCACCCGCACGCAGGAGGACCTCTTCAGGCTCGTTTGGAGTTGGAGGACGACGCCGCCGTCGTGCACCTGGGCAGGTTCGCCACTGCACAGGAGGAGGTTATGGACGCCATGACTTTGAGCTTGAGCGGTGTACCGCGTCTCGAGGAGACCGAGGAGGCCTGCGAGACCGAGCAAAGACGCTGCTCAGAGGATCGCCGAGCTGGAGGAGGCTCTCTATGGTCAGGGGGAGCCAGACGCCGTCATGGAACTCGACAACGACGACGAGGAGGAGCCGGAGGAGCAGGAGCCAGCGCCAGCGCCAGAGGACCAGCAGCCGGTAGTGTCCCCAGCTGCACCAGTGGGAGGGCATGGGGACCAGTTTGCCCCGATGCCAGCTCACCCGCCGGTTTATGTGATCAGCGAGCCGCAGCCGGGTTGGCTCGAGGAGTGATGCTTTGTCAGAGTTGCAGTGACCAGCTTTTGCGTTGAGACTCAGTTGTGTCGTGTCGCGTCTTTTATTTCGAACATTAGTATGCGATGTTGTAATGAACAATTTGATGTGATGTGTGTGACTGCTGTGTGGTTGCATAGTCCCTAGACTATGTGATAAACCACCCTAATTATTATTTATGCTTGCATGATTATTGGTTCTTAAGTTACACCTGTTTCCCCGTATAAGTTCCTATACTTGTCTATTCTTTTCCCCCTCATCTCTAAACCGTCGAAAAAATCAACAGATGGTGAACACTCGCAACAACGGAGCAGGAGGCAGTGGTTTGCGCCAGAGGCGATCGAGCAGTGACGCCACCGCCCAGCAAAGACCACCAATGGATATGCAAAATCTAGGAGCATTTCTTGCAAAGATGAGACTCGATTAATGCGCATAATGATGGCCACAGTACAACAGATCAACACTCAAGCTGTCGCAAACAATCAGGCTATGAACAATGGGCCGCGTCCTTATTCAAGATTGTCCGAATTCATGAGGACTCGACCGCCCACTTTTTCCGGCAATGCTAGCCCCTTGGAGGCAGATGATTGGCTAAGAACCATCGAAAGGAAATTGTACATAACCCAGTGTGAGGGAAATGAGAGGGTGCTTTATGCCTCTCATCAATTGGAAGGAACCGCCGCTGAATGGTGGGAAAACTACTGCGCGTCACAGGAGAACCCGCAGGAAATTACCTGGGAGGAATTCACCATAGCTTTTCGTCAATACCATGTGCCAGAAGGTATCATGGAACTGAAAAAGGAGGAGTTCAGAGCGCTGAAGCAGGGAGGCCAGTCGGTGGCCGATTATTTAAATAAGTTCACCCAACTTGCGCGCTACGCTCCAGAAGATGTAGCGACAGACATAAGGCAAAGCGGTCTCGCTTTATGAAAGGGCTTAACACGGATTGCGGTGGACCGATCACCCACACTTTCCGGATTTTCAAGAGTTAGTAAACAAGGCGCTCATACTAGAGGATAAGCGCAAAGAACTTGACGACAATCGCAAACGCCGCATGGCTCTGCAAGGAGGACGTCAGGGTCATCAGAAAACAAGAATGATACCCCAGCAGTTCACCAGGTTCCAGCCAGGGAACAGTGTCAGGACACCGCCGCCAATGCCAAGACCCGCCGGACAGACCCCTCAGACTCCTGTCAGAGTTAATAATCAGGGTAGTGGAAATCAACAAATGGCAGGAAGGCGCTGCTACAACTGCAACGAAACCGGACATTTTGCCAATATGTACCCCAAGAAAGGAGTGACCCCAGTGCGCTTCAACTTAGGGAGCACACCAGCCAAGACCCCTGTCCAAGGAGGAAGTCGAGGACCTGCACCAACTGGGACTACGCCACAAGCATTCACTCGAGGCAGGGTCAATCACATTGCACAGACGAAGTCCAGAATGCTACAGACGTCATGCTCGGTAAGTTCCTAGTCAACTCAGTGCCAGCTACAGTATTATTTGATTCAGGAGCTTCGCATTCCTTCATTTCTCGAGGTTTTTCCATGACAAATGATCTGGATGTGGTTAATCTTAAGAGTACACTTCTAGTTCAATCCCCTGGATCAGAACTCCGTTCTAAGGTCCAACGGCCAGACCAGTAAGAAGAATAGCAAGATAGCAGTGGTGTCGCCTCGGCCGAGCCCCGTGGTGGCCTCTTTCCTCTCCTCCTTTGGGGGTAAGTAGAAGTGAAGTTCTAGTGTGAATGAATGTTGTAGCTAAGGTGTTTGAGGAAATGCCTAGAAGGGGTTAAGTTGTGCATGCCATTGTTACAACATCCTAAATGCGCTATTTTGTCCCTGAATATAACCATGGTTCTTTAGTTTCTAATTAGACTACTGAATACCATGTTCTTTCTATTTTCGGCTGATCATCTGGGACGATGCATGGTTGTTAGGACAAAAATTGCTTCTAATAAAAGTTTTAACTTTAATCGCCAGATAATGCTATTCATATGCTAACTGTTTAGGTTGTATGTATAGTGGCTGATATGTTGTTCATGAGCCTACTTGCTAAATTAGTTTATTCCTCCAATCAAGTTAGATGTTTGGATTATCTGTAGCATTGGTCAAAATTGTAGTTGGATACACTAATTCAAGATGTGTGGTTGCCATTACTCTTCTTGAATCTTTGGTACAGAGGTGGAGGTGTTATTGCCTTTAGAGGCGGTGAGTAGTATTCATGTGATTGAAAGTGGGCAAGTCTATGCTTAGGATAGAGGGTATGATAAACCTTGTATTATTCATTGTGAGAATTCATATATACGAAATTATATTCACAACTAAAAAGAAGGTAAGGCTATTACTGACAAGGTCATGAAATCTAAGGATGGAATATCTTTGTTGTTACTCTTGATGCCTTTCGATTAGATGTAATGCTTTATTTGTTTGGTTGCCAAAATGGAATGCATGTGATCCAGAATACTTGCTATTGAATTTCACATGAGAAGTATAAATGTTAGAGCTTGTACCATGTCCCTAATTAATTGTCTATCCCTTAGTAGATCTTCCAATCATTTAGTGCTACTATTCATGCTTTAGATTAGAGAGTATGCTAGAGTTGATTTTTGACACAACCATTTAATTATGCATTATGTCCCAAATTGATAAATTTGTTGGAGTTTTCCATTTAACAATTATCTGGCGCATGAGTCCGATCTCAATAGAGAGTATTATGGTGTGTTATTGAGTCGTGAAACAATTTATGCGGGTTGTTGTCTTTATGGATAATAAGCTATATTACTTGTATGCGTATTCCAAATTCAGACTTTCCTATTCTGGTAAACTCATGTGAGTGCTAAGTTTACAAATGTCCTAAAGGTTTAATCATGCATTAGTATGTTTAAATTGGTTAGCATGCCGCACTGCCTATCCTAAGGTTTATAATTAGATCGTGGAGTGTTGTTTTGTTCATGATTTAGTTGGCATGCAACTTTACTGAATGATTCATAAGCATTTGTCTACTAGGCCCATACATGTCATATGCTAAGGTTACCAGTAATGCTTGCTTAGCGTTCTAACTATATGCCAAGATGTTAAGTGTAGCTGCCATTTACTATCATGCATTCCAAAAATGAGAATAAAGGTATAGCTAGTGCCTTGCACCTTTATCTTGTAGGACATCGGGAGTGGCATAGCATCTTCCTCACGCCACTCCGCTCCTTCCGGTAAAAGGCAAGTACATCGAGCTGTGTGTCTAATTGAGTTGTTCGTTGTTATTTATCTGTTCATAGCTAATTTCTATTGATTTTGGCAAGTATGAGTTATATTGGTGATCGTCTCTTCGCGGACGTGATTAGCTATTGGATTCGGGTGGTCACTAGTAAGCCTTAATCTTGGTGAGTTTACTGTACCTTTGTTAATATTGCACTGAGTAGCGAGAATGGGGTACGGGGATACTTGTGGTTAATATACAAGAGATGTATTTAATTGTGCCTCGACTAGGGAATTGAGTTGAGTATGTTGATTGAAATGTGTTTTAGTTGAGTATGTTGATTGAAATGTGTATTTGTTGAGAATTGTTGATTGAAATGTGTTTTAGTTGAGTGTGTTGATTGAAATGTGTTTTAGTTGAGAATTGATGAATGAAATGTGTTTTAGTTGAGAATTGATGATTGAAATGTGTTTTAGTTCAGAATTGATGTTGCATTCTTGCATTCATGATATGCATTCATAATGGAAGAGGCGACCCATTACGATCTTGTGCCTCTGTGTTCACACGTAGTGAACATGAAAGTCCTACCTCGTAGTCCCATTCATCGAGGTGAATGGGAGCGAGACAGTAAGAGTAGGCACCTTCCATCTACGGGATGGAAGGGACGTGAGGGTGCACACCGACGGGTGGGCACTCGGCAGTACCGGTACGTGCATGGAAATGAGCATTCATGTGCATTGCATCTTTAATAATGAGTGTTATGGTAAATGGTGTGTCATATGGACGGTGATTATGGTAATTGGAGGTCGAGTCGTGGATTCAACCCAAATAGGGGAAATTGATTTGAATTGATGAATTAGTGCATTTCTTTTCTTTGCTTTGCTAATTATGTTGTATGAATATCGTGGAGTAAAATTTGAGTTTTGAACTCGAATAAAGTCGATGAAAATGGTTTGAGTTGTAACAAGGGGTGGTTGAGTCGGAAGACGTAGTGAATTAGAGTCACGTGATGCCACTTTTACGTCGAATGGGTTTGTTATCGAGTCGATGACTTGATTGCGGTAATTTTTGATATGGTCAAGTTATTGCTTAAATTGGGTATAAATGCGTAATTTTCTGGTGGTTGTTCCAATTGTATTGCTTGCTCTTATAGTCAAGCTCTTGCTTTACTTCTGATAAATTGGAATTGTTATTCTCGTGTACTTTGCTGAGTTTGAACTCACGCTTGTTATTTAATGTTTGTAGGTGTTTTGAAGCCGACATGCATGGATGGGGGTAGAAGCACAATCACGTTTACATCATCACCGTTCCATTCTAATGACTCATAATTCTGATCGTAATAGCTCGTGAAGAATTCTTGTAAAAGGTTGTCTGTGGTTTTGTTTAATGAGTTCCTGTCCTGTAATAGTCATGTGGTGGAGATTATTAATTTTCTATTAGATGTGTGATTGGTTAACTAAGGACCTGCTAGAATAATATCTTATAACTGCAAATGTTTTCTACCTGCTGAGTGGATGTCCTAGTTTTAGTGGAGGTGCTGCCGAAATTTTTAATAATTTTGGACAACCTCCTAGTGGTTAGCTTGCTCTGCGAATATTTATTCTTAGCGATTTGTAATTGGTGGTGCTAGAGGGTGTAACATTCGGGGCACGGGGTGCCGGGGTGTTACAGTTGGTATCAGAGCGGGCTTTAGGTCCGTGGTATGTGAATTTAGCAATTTTACTCTAGAGTAAACTAAAAGTTGCTGTGTGGAATTAGAAACATGGCATAGGTATCTACTTTTAAAATTTGGCCTCAGGGCAACAACCTTAAAATCTGGAATAGCGTGGTTCATTAATTAAAACTTGACACACTTTGGTGCACAGTAGGAAGGGATGGGTATCATTGCATCACGCTTAAATGTTGCATTTTAGTTTTGATGATTGAATGTTAAATTATTGTGCATATTGCTTTGATTGTGAAAAGGGTTGTTTGAATCATTATGTTTTCGTCCTCATACTTTTACTGTGTTAAGGGTCTTGGGTGTTGGTGTGGTGTTGGTGTGGGTGGTTAAAGCCCCCTTTGAAGTATGAGAACCTTTCGAGGTGAGGGTCGTCGTTTGTGGTGGCATAGTTTAAAGAGTGGGTGGAGATGGTCGGATTTCTTTTACCGTTCTGGAGTTCGGTTTCGTCGGTTTCTTTGGTTTTTGTTGGTTTTTCCCCTGCATCTCCTTTCCCTCCTGGAAGTTGTAAATCTTGAGATTTGTTTAAGGAGTTGTTTCCGTCGGAGTTTGGGAATTCGAGAGTCGAATTCTCTTATGACTTATGGTTGGGTTTTTCTGGAAAGAGAGATGGTTTTTGTTGTTGTTCATGCCTAAAAAATCGTGGTTCTTCTCTAAAGGTTGGGTGCTTGTGACTTGCGAGAGTGTATGGTGAGTAGTTGAGCTTCTAGATAAGGAGGGCCTTGATTTAGTTAAGAAGAACTTGTTAGTTATTCAAAGACAATCACATTTATTGCATGGTATATAATTCATTGGAGCGGTAGGTGATTCTAAAAATGAAAGGTTGATTAGAGTTATTGCAATGGTTGTGAGTTGTGGAATTGATTGGAAGTTCGAGGATTTGTGTTCGGTAAGTCTAGTATTGATCGAGATTGAGAGGACGAGAATTTTCTGCGGATGAAATTTATTATAGTAAGAGTTGATGTAAAGTGCGGAGTATATTAGCGCAAAGGCATGAGAGTTGTTGATTTATGTTGCTTATGAGACAATTAAATGGTGGATCGAGAAAATGGTTTAATCGATGTGAACTTAAAGAATGAGTATATGGAAGAGTTGTATGAATGATGGGGCTTTTGGTCTTGGGGAGATGTCTATCTGGGAGTTTATCTATGGAATATGCCTAGTGGTGGGTATATGAATAGGAGAAGGAAAGTAAAGGAAGGTTGGGTATTGTAACTTCCGCTCAAACACGTGTACTTTTTAGGATTTGGTGAAAATGAAATATTTAATGGTGAGAGCATTGGAGTACTAGAAAGGGGGGATTGGGGGATGAACCTTCCTTTGGCTCTGAGGATTGAAATTGAGGATGTAATAGTCGTCCCGAAGTAATTGGTTGATGGAATTCGAATATTTTATTTCATCGAACCACGTTAGTCTTTTGCTTTGGTAAAGGAGATGACACGATTGATTACTATAGGATTTACGCTCGGAAAATGTAAGACCGGATCATGTTGTAGCGTGGGAATTGAGTTATTTTATAAGGGTTTCATAAGTGGTTTTGTTGGGGATAAGTTCCCGTTTTCTTGGGAGAAAAGTTTGGTGATCGCGTGCTTGGATGAGTGACCTGGAATTTTGTTTTCTCTTCCACAATGTTGATTGTGGGTTAGCGTGAGAGGCTTTGCCTTCATTAGCGTAAGCTGAGTTGTTTCTTGGTTTTGTGAGAGCTTTTGTCAGTAATTTGTGTGGGGTTTCTCTTTTAATTGGAATTCCCCCAAGTGAATTTTATTGCACGGATTTGAGCGTGTTAAAGGCGAGTTATATGATGTTAGAGAATCGGGTCTTCTCTTGCAAATCTAGCTTTGGAAGAAGAAAATGAGTGATGATTGGGCTCTATTAAGATCCTCACTCAGTTAGATTTTAATGCTTTGGGTTCAAGAAATTGTACATGGTTCATTTGGTCAAAAAAAAGGAATTGTATTTCCTTTGCGTTCTAGCTGGAGTTAAAGAATATAGAAGCTTATGGTATAGTGTTGAATATAATAATGAGAATTGGGTTTTCTCTGGTCATTGGGTTTGCAGCTGTAAAAGTTCAATGCTATGTTTCTCTTGAAAGTTGAGTTCTTCTTGATGTGTATTTTATCACATTATTTGAAGAGGATGGAAGTGGTTAGCCTTGCTAATGAGAATCGAGGGATTTTGGGTGGATAATGATTGAGGATTATACTTTTGATGTGGTTCCTTGGTGGTACTTGTTTAACTTTTATTAGTGAACTACTTGGAAGTTGATGGTAATTATGTCACCATTTCTAGCGTGCGACTGAATTTTTGGGTTAAGATGGTTGTAGCGAAGGATTCCATAATTTGGTGTGTAATGTTCTATGGTGAGTGTTTACCTTGGGCAGTGGTCTCTTGGGATTTTGACCTATTGATTAATTTTGACTGAGTCCTTGCGTGAGAAGTTGCACTTGATTGAGCTAAGTCAAATCGTATTGTTAATAGTTGGAGTTGGAGATTTGGGTTTACCGTTTGCACTCTTTTGAGTTCGGGTGTGGATGTTTTGAGTTTGCAAAGAAGTTTTGTCCCTTGTGGACTTTGTTCTTTTTGTTGTTATTGTATTTGGCATTCGTCGAATTCAGGGTCGAATTCCTTAAAGGGGGGAGAGTGTAATATCGCGAACCCTCGCTCCAACCTTTGTGCCTTCAGTCGGGCGTGCTGGGGCCGTCTGGCAGGTTTTCTTCGAGGTGTTTGTTCCATCTGGAAGGGTTAGGGTTTAAGGTCTTAAGTTTGGGAGGGGTCTTTTTGGAAATTTCCCCTCACCACCTAACCTCACCCCTCCATGTCATGTGTGTGGCTGGAATTTCCCTTGTGTGGCTACCATTTATTGTCTTTGCCAGATATTTTTGCCCCCCAAGCCAGTCACCAACTCCCCATTCTCCTCTCCCTGCGCCATTCTTGGCCAGGTGCTCTGAAGTTCTGCGCCCGGCTCCTCTGCCGAATGCTCTCCAGGCTGAGTGCCTTCTCTCCCTACGCCCTCCCTTCTTCCACCCTACCGTCTCTCCCTGCCGAAGCAAGCAGCAGCCGGCAGCCCTCCTCTCCTGACTCGGTGCCTTCTTCTTCCCCTACCGAAGCAAGCAGACAACAGCTCCAACAGCAGCCAGCGCAGCAATAGCAGTAGCAGCTGGTGTCGCCCCTGGGCCGAGCCCCCATGGCTGGCCTCTTTCCTCTCCTCCTTTGGGGGTAAGTAGAAGTGAAGTTCTAGTGTGAATGAATGTTGTAGCTAAGGTGTTTGAGGAAATGCCTAGAAGGGGTTAAGTTGTGCATGCCATTGTTACAACATCCTAAATGCGCTATTTTGTCCCTGAATATAACCATGGTTCTTTAGTTTCTAATTAGACTACGAATACCATGTTCTTTCTATTTTCGGTTGATCATCTGGGACGTATGCATGGTTGTTAGGACAAAAATTGCTTCTAATAAAAGTTTTAACTTTAATCTGCCAGATAATGCTATTCATATGCTAACTGTTTAGGTTGTATGTATAGTGGCTGATATGTTGTTCATGAGCCTACTTGCTAAATTAGTTTATTCCTCCAATCAAGTTAGATGTTTGGATTATCTGTAGCATTGGTCAAAATTGTAGTTGGATACACTAATTCAGTATGTGTGGTTGCCATTACTCTTCTTGAATGCTGGTACAGAGGTGGAGGTGTTATTGCCTTTAGACAGTGAGTAGTATTCATGTGATTGAAAGTGGGCAAGTCTATGCTTAGGATAGAGGGTATGATAAACCTTGTATTATTCATTGTGAGAATTCATATATCTGAAATTATATTCACAACTAAAAAGAAGGTAAGGCTATTCTTGACAAGGTCATGAAATCTAAGGATGGAATCTTCTTTGTTGTTACTCTTGATGCCTTTCTCGATTAGATGTAATGCTTTATTTGTTTCGGTTGCCAAAATGGAATGCATGTGATCCAGGAATACTTGCTATTGAATTTCACATGAGAAGTATAAATGTTAGAGCTTGCAACCATGTCCCTAATTAATTGTCTATCCCTTAGTAGATCTTCCAATCATTTAGTGCTACTATTCATGCTTTAGATTAGAGAGTATGCTAGAGTTGATTTTTGACACAACCATTTAATTATGCATTATGTCCCAAATTGATAAATTTGTTGGAGTTTTCCATTTAACAATTATACGCGCATGAGTCTGATCTCAATAGAGAGTATTATGACTGTGTTATTGAGTCGTGAAACAATTTATGCGGGTTGTTGTCTTTATGGATAATAAGCTATATTACTTGTATGCGTATTCCAAATTCAGACTTTCCTATTCCCGTAAACTCATGTGAGTGCTAAGTTTACAAATGTCCTAAAGGTTTAATCATGCATTAGTATGTTTAAATTGGTTAGCATGCCGACCGCCTATCCTAAGGTTTATAATTAGATCGTGGAGTGTTGTTTTGTTCATGATTTAGTTGGCATGCAACTTTCTTGAATGATTCATAAGCATTTGTCTACTAGGCCCATACATGTCATATGCTAAGGTTACCAAGAATGCTTGCTTAGCGTTCTAACTATATGCCAAGATGTTAAGTGTAGCTGCCATTTACTATCATGCATTCCAAAAATGAGAATAAAGGTATAGCTAGTGCCTTGCACCTTTATCTTGTAGGACATCGGGAGTGGCATAGCATCTTCCTCACGCCAATTCGCTCCTTCCCAGAAAAGGCAAGTACATCGAGTGTGTGTCTAATTGAGTTGTTCGTTGTTATTTATCCTGCTCATAGCTAATTTCTATTGATTTTGGCAAGTATGAGTTATATTGGTGATCGTCTCTTCGCGGACGTGATTAGCTATTGGATTCGGGTGGTCACTAGTAAGCCTTAATCTTGGTGAGTTTATTGTACCTTTGTTAATATTGCCTCGAGTAGCGAGAATGGGGCACGGGATACTTGTGGTTAATATACAAGAGATGTATTTAATTGTGCCTCGACTAGGGAATTGAGTTGAGTATGTTGATTGAAATGTGTTTTAGTTGAGTATGTTGATTGAAATGTGTATTTGTTGAGAATTGTTGATTGAAATGTGTTTTAGTTGAGTGTGTTGATTGAAATGTGTTTTAGTTGAGAATTGATGAATGAAATGTGTTTTAGTTGAGAATTGATGATTGAAATGTGTTTTAGTTCAGAATTGATGTTGCATTCTTGCATTCATGATATGCATTCATAATGGAAGAGGCGACCCATTCGACTTGAACCTCTGTGTTCACACGTAGTGAACATGAAAGTCCTACCTCGTAGTCCCATTCATCGAGGTGAATGGGAGCGAGACAAGAAGAGTAGGCACCTTCCATCTACGGGATGGAAGGGACGGAGGGTGCACACCGACGGTGGGCACTCTCAGCGATCTGCAGACGTGCATGGAAATGAGCATTCATGTGCATTGCATCTTTAATAATGAGTGTTATGGTAAATGGTGTGTCATATGGACGGTGATTATGGTAATTGGAGGTCGAGTCGTGGATTCAACCCAAATAGGGGAAATTGATTTGAATTGATGAATTAGTGCATTTCTTTTCTTTGCTTTGCTAATTATGTTGTATGAATATCGTGGAGTAAAATTTGAGTTTTGAACTCGAATAAAGTCGATGAAAATGGTTTGAGTTGTAACAAGGGGTGGTTGAGTCGGAAGACGTAGTGAATTAGAGTCACGTGATGCCACTTTTACGTCGAATGGGTTTGTTATCGAGTTGATGACTTGATTGCGGTAATTTTGATATGGTCAAGTTATTGCTTAAATTGGGTATAAATGCGTAATTTTCTGGTGGTTGTTCCAATTGTATTGCTTGCTCTTATAGTCAAGCTCTTGCTTTACTTCTGATAAATTGGAATTGTTATTCTCGTGTACTTTGTTGAGTTTGAACTCACGCTTGTTATTTAATGTTTGTAGGTGTTTTGAAGCCGACATGCATGGATGGGGTAGAAGCACAATCACGTTTACATCATCACCGCTCCATTCTAATGACTCATAATTACGATCGTAATAGCTCGTGAAGAATTCTTGTAAAAGGTTGTCTGTGGTTTTGTTTAATGAGTTCTGTCTGTAATAGTCATGTGGTGGAGATTATTAATTTTCTATTAGATGTGTGATTGGTTAACTAAGGACCCGCTAGAATAATATCTTATAACCGCAAATGTTTTCTACCGCCGAGTGGATGTCCTAGTTTTAGTGGAGGTCTTTGCGAAATTTTTAATAATTTTGGACAACCTCCTAGTGGTTAGCTTGCTCTGCGAATATTTATTCTTAGCGATTTGTAATTGGTGGTGCTAGAGGGTGTAATATTCGGGCACGGGTGCCGGGTGTTACAGATTGGTATCGAGCGGCTTTAGGTCCGTGGTATGTGAATTTAGCAATTTTACTCTAGAGTAAACTAAAAGTTCTTTGTGTGGAATTAGAAACATGGCATAGGTATCTACTTTTAAAATTTGGCCTCGGGGCAACAACCTTAAAATCTGGAATAGCGTGGTTCATTAATTAAAACTTGACACACTTTGGTGCCTGAGAGGAAGGATGGGTATCATTGCATCACGCTTAAATGTTGCATTTTAGTTTTGATGATTGAATGTTAAATTATTGTGCATATTGCTTTGATTATGAAAAGGGTTGTTTGAATCATTATGTTTTCGTCCTCATACTTTTACTGTGTGGTCGTATTCGTAGACGATATTCTGGTTTACTCAAGGACGGATGAAGAGCACGCCCAACACTTGAGATTAGTGTTGGAAAAGTTAAGGGAGCAACAACTATACGCAAAATTCAGTAAATGCGACTTCTGGAAGAGTAAGGTAGAATTCCTAGGGCATGTAATGACCGCTGAGGGAATTGCAGTGGACCCAAGCAAGGTTGAGGCTGTACTGCATGGGGAACCGCCAAGGACGGTTACACAGATTCGAAGTTTTCTTGGGATGGCTGGTTATTACCGCCGATTTATAGAAGGGTTTTTGACAATTGCTAGTCCCCTTACACAATTGCTGAAGAAAGAGAAGAAATTTGCCTAGACACCGGATTGTGAGAAGAGTTTTCAAGAATTGAAGAAACGACTGACATCAGTGCCAGTGTTAGTTCAACCAGATGTGCACCAGAGTTTTGATATTTACTGCGATGCATCACGCCAAGGACTCGGATGCGTGTTGACGCAAAATGGAAAGGTAGTAGCCTATGCATCAAGGCAATTAAGGCCACATGAAGGGAATTACCCGACGCATGATCTAGAGCTAGCAGCCGTAGTGCATGCCCTGAAGATATGGCGTCACTATCTTATTGGTAATAGGTGTGAGTTGTATACAAACCATAAAAGCCTTAAATACATTTTCACCCAATCTGACCTGAACATGAGGCAAAGAAGGTGGTTAGAACTGATCAAGGATTACAACATGGGTATCCATTATCATCCCGGCAAGGCCAATGTAGTGGCTGATGCCTTGAGTCGGAAAAGTCATGGTTTAAATATGATAATGGGAGGAAGCTAGGGAGAATTGTGCAAGGATCTTCAGAGGTTGAAATTGGAAGTCGTTCCGGAAGGATTTGTAGCCGCTTTAGAGGTAAAGCCTATCTTGGAAGACCAGATTAGGGAAGGACAAAAAAATGATGAAAAGATCGAGAGGATCAAATTCAAGATGGAGGAAGGCCAAGCGAAGGAGTTTAAGCTAGATGAACAAGGCACGTTGTGGATGAAAGAACGTATTTGTGTACCTAACAAAAAGGAGTTAAAGCAGTTAATACTGGAGGAAGCTCATGACTCCAAGTATTCGATTCACCCAGGAAGTGCAAAAATGTACCAAGATTTAAAAGAGAGGTTCTGGTGGCCAAATATGAAGAGAGAGGTTGCTGAACACGTAGCATTATGTGATGTGTGTCAGCGAGTCAAAGCTATGCACCAGAGACCGGTGGGATTGCTGCAACCATTAAAAATACCAGAGTGGAAATGGGAAGAAATCGGAATGGATGTCATTACCGGTTTGCCAAGGACGCAAGGGGGTTACGACTCCATATGGGTCATCGTGGATCGATTGACAAAGGTCGCGCACTTCATACCGGTGAAGACAACCTACTCAGGAGATAAGTTGACAGAGCTATACATGGCAAGAATCATATGCTTGCATGGAGTGCCAAAGAAGATAGTATCGGACCGAGGTACCCAAATTACCTCAAGATTTTGGGATAAATTGCATACAGCAATGGGCACCCGCTTGAACTTCAGTACAGCATATCATCCGCAAACAGATGGGCAGACTGAAAGAGTCAATTAGATATTAGAAGATATATTAAGAGCTTGTGCGTTGGCGTATACATCGACTTGGGATAAATGTTTACCACATGCTGAATTCAGTTATAACAATAGCTATCAAGCTAGTCCCCGGATGTCACCTTTCGAAGCTTTGTATGGTCAACTTTGTAGGACACCGTTAAATTGGAATGAGACCGGAGAGTGTCGTATCTTCACACCAGACATACTCCAAGAAGCTGAAGAGCAGATAGCACTGATCAGAGAAAGGTCGAAAATCGCGCAGTCAAGGCAGAAGAGTTACGCTGACAATCGCCGCAGAGATTTGAGCTTTGAACCTGAAGATTATGTATATCTCAGAGTTACGCCTCTTAAGGGAGTCCAGAGGTTTCACAAAAAGGGTAAACTTGCGCCACGATATGTGGGGCCGTTTAAGATCATAAGCCGCAGGGGAGAAGTCGCTTATCAACTAGAGTTACCGCAAACGTTGGCAGGAGTGCATAACGTCTTTCATGTATCGCAACTCAAGAAGTGTCTCCGAGTGCCTGAAGAGCAAACATCACTGGAAGAAGTTGAACTACAGGAAGACTTGACTTACAAAGAGCAACCGCTAAAAATTCTGGATACAGTGGATCAAAAAAAAAGGAGCAAGACCACTCGTTTTTGCAGAGTTCAATGGAATAATCACTCAGAAAGTGAAGCCACATGGGAACGAGAGGAAGATCTGAAAAAGGAATTTCCAAACCTATTCTCTAGTTAGGCTTCGAATCTCGGGGATGAGATTCTGTTAAGGGGGGTAGGTTTGTAATGTCCCGAAATTTAGCCTAATTTTAAAATTTTGGAGTTAATTGAATTTTTGTGGATTTTTGGGATTTAATTGGAGTTAATTAAAATTTATTTGAATTTATCTTCTCTTGAGTAATTAAATAATATAAAAGTAATTATCAAAAATAAATAAAAATATTTTACTTAAGCTCTAAATGCTCTGAAATATTTTCTAGAATTTTTCTGGAATTTTCCAAGTATTTTTAGTGCCTTAAACAATTACTTTGAATTTCTATAATTATTTTTATTGAGAAAAGCGAAAATCGCTACCTGATGTCGTCGAGCCTAACACTGTGCCGACGCCGAAGAAACCCTAGCGCCGCTGTCTTTGCGCCGTGCGATCCCGATCGGACGGCTGAGGAGCAGCCGCGTCGCCTTTAGCGTGGGCCGTTGGATCTCGGTAAGTGATTTGGGATCTCGACGCGTGGCATCGATTCGCTGAACCGTTTTTCAATCTGCGCCGTTGGATGGCGATCGAACGGCGCGATGGGACCGGACACATCGGGAGCGTGCGCCTGATACGCCGCTGTCGCCGTTGGCCGCCGCAGATCGTGTCAGAGATTTTGCGCGCAACTCGAGGCGTGTCCGAGCGGGTGAAGTAGACCTCCGTGCTCAGCACTCCACTCCGCTCCTTTTGCCACTTCTCTCGTGCTCAGCCATCCTCCGTAGCGTGCGCTAGAGCTCGCCGTAGTTGCCATTTCTTTCGTCTCGGTTCTTCTCCTCATTCCGCCGCCGTTCGCTACTCTCCGCCGCACCTGAGACCTCTGTCGAGTCTGCCGTGCCAAGCTCCGTCACCCAAGCCACCTCTTTCGACCGGAGACGCTCGGGAACACCCGCGCCTTCTTCTTCTTCTCCAAGTCCGGTGACGTGCACCACCGCCGCTCCTTCGACGCTTCGCAGCTCACCTCCGCCGTCAGATTCTCATCCAACACCCGAGGTAAAGCCACGCGTCCTCCCTTTTCAAATTAGGCTGAAGCGATATGGTTTGATCTGGTCCGTTAGATGGTGATCGTGCAGTTCTGGTCAAGCCACGTATCCTAGTGAATAGTAAACTCCCGGGGTAACGGTAGCCGTAGGATTTTCATCGGACACCCAGGATAACGCCACGTCCCTTCCTCTGTAGCGCTAGACTGGGATATTTTTGGGTAAAAATGGCTGTTAGATGGTGATCCAACCGCTCGAGTGAGGCCACATAGGCACGGGAATAGGAAATCGCTCGGGTACCCTGCACCGTTGTATCTGCATCTGACCGTGCTGGTGCGTCCGCGTAGCCGCAGCTGCAGCGTTTGATGAAGGCCGTTAGATCTCGAATATGTGGTCGGGATTAAGCCACGTAGGCTTCGTAGCAGTGTGTCGCTCGGGTAGCAGCAGCCGTAGGATCCTCATCCGACGGTAGGCGTGCGTCGACGTAGCCTCGGGTCGGCGCGGTTGAAGATGGCCATCGGATCCTTGATGGAGGGCCGAGATCGCGCCGCGCGTCAGCCACTGATTGGGCCGGTACTGTGTGGACCGTGCACTGTTCATGGGCCCACTTGTCAGTGTAATGACCGCCGGGTTGCTGACGTCAGCATGGCGTCATCTGGGGCCCACTTGTCAGTGACCGAGAGCGACGTGGCTCCCTCTGGTGCTGACACGTGTCACGCAGGGGGGATTAATCCGGATTTCCAGTGGAAAAATAAATCATTTAATTCGGTTATTTCTTTATTTGAATTTCAGAAATTTGTAAATGCTCTAACTTTTGCATTTTAACTCGGAATTGGGTGAATCTAGTTCCTAAAATTTTGTAAAAATGTGAACAATTTATTGGTGATTTTTATTTTATTTTTGGTGATGATCTTGCTGTCTGTTTTAGTATATTTATTGTGTGCACGTTTGTTCCGAATAGACTCCAAGTTGCCAGGAGCCGTCAGAGAAGATTTCGAGGACCCGTCGCAAGAGCCAGACTAGAATCAACTGCTGTTTGAAGGCAAGTCATGCTTTGACCATATTGCCCCTAGATTTTAAAATGTATTTCAATTCAATTTATGCATGCTATGTTAGTTAAAAATGAAATTGCTTATGTTGGGAAAGGTAGCTAAAAATACCATTTTGATTACGCCACCTTGTTATTGTCATTGTATGCCCTGAACACCTTGTCACCCTAAGATGCTAAATTATGTTGGTTGCTATATTAATGCCAACACGGGAGGCTAGACCGTGATTAGTCGCTTAGCCTGCTTGTATGCGTTGAATGGTTTTCAAATCGCAAAACAATACTGACTAAACGATTATGGAATGAATTTTGGAATAATGCGACGATGTCATGAAATGGAATTGAGGGTAGCGACCTATGTGGTTCTACTCGTGCAATGAAGTGGGCATTGGCATGTGTTGCATAAATGCAAACCCGGGGTGGGAAATGATTTGGACTGGGGCAAGTGGCGAGAAGGCTTCGTGCCAGGTGGGCCTGTGTGGCAACGGGATGTATGAAAGATTGTAAAGGCTGTGTGCCGAGAAATATAAAATGGATGTCTTGCCCGGGACAGTTAAGGACTTCACCTTGCAAGCCTTTGATCTGAGTTACTCGTACAACCACTTGTCTGGAATGGGACGGACCTAGTTCAGTAGGGTCCTAATGTCTTTTCTTTGACACCTCAGGGTGACAGTTACACAAGAGTGTAACCGTGCAGGGGAGCGTACCTGTGCTACGGTTTGGTACCCATCTAACGGTATTCATCTGTTCTAAACTTTGGCTCTGTGTGAGGGAAGTGTTAGAAAGGCAATACTGGAGAGGTTCACTGGTTAAGTGTTAGTATCTGAAAGACTTTGTTGCAATCAATCGCTTTGTGTGGCGGCATTGTATCTGTGGGTAAAGTGTCTGACCTCTGCGAGTGTGTGTTAAATCTATTTGAATAGCCGCATCCGCGGTATTGGACAATGCTCGGGGATTACAGTCAAGGGTTAGATTTTCAAAATAAAATGTGGAATGGGTGGCTGTGTGCCGAAAGACTGGTGAATGAAATTAGGGCTGTATGCCAAACTCTGGAAAAAGAATTGAGAAATTAATTACTAATAATATTGGTTTTACCGCTTTTAATCTAATAGGATTACCTATCAAAAGAAATGCCGCTTTATGCAAAATAACCATTTAAGTCTTTCCTTTAAACTAAGCCATGCATGTAGTAATAGCACTGCATTGTACGTGACTTGTTGAGTATGTTGTATACTCACCCTTGCTTCAACAACAACCTCAGAAGGAGAAGCTATGCCAGCTTGGGAAGAGGAGTTCAACGAAGGCCAGGAGGATTAGGGATTAAGCCTCGTCGGTTGCCTGTGGCTACGAGGGGTTTCATTACCGTACTTTTGCTTCCGCTATTGAACTTGTGATACTATTGTTATTTATCGCCTTTGTAACGTCCCAATTTTTGACTTTTTAATTAATTAATATTATTTTATTGCCATTTATGATTTTTATGATTTTTCTGGATTTATTGGAGTTCCTGAGATTTATTTAAATTATTTCGAATTGGTATATATGGTTTTTAGTAAGAAATATTTATAAAAAGGAAATTTAAAATAAAGTCAGCCCAAAAATATTTTATTTGAGTATAGAAGTTCTCGAAGTATTTCTGAGAGTTCTTTCCGGGATTGTTCGGGATATTTTTCCTTAGAAACAGTCCATATGGCTAGGATTTTAGATGGACCATTGTTGGCCGTAGGATCAATAGTCGTCCGGTTCGGATCGAATGGTCTGAATTAAGCCACGTCTCGAGGAAATGCCAGCCGATAGATTCATGATCGAGTGCTGAGATCACCCGCTACAGAAAACCCCATTATCAAATCTCAGCTGGAGGATTCAGATCGAGCAGTGAAAATCATTGCGTACTGGTCCAGACTCTAGTAGACCTCGATCGTTAGCTTAACGCGTGTTCGGTTCATATCGAATCAACCCAGAGGATCGTGATCGTCGGAGGTGACGCACGGACGACATCGCGCCACTGTTCTCGCGTGTTCGTGTGAGACCCTACCGTAGAAATCATGCTTGTGGATGACGCAGGAGAGCAACGCGTGGCGGGTGAAGTACGCGCGAGTGGCCACGCTGGCGATCCGGATCGGAGAACTTTCCAGGCGCGGGAAAAGAAGGACGTACGAGCTGGCGCCAAAACCTGCGGAGACCGTCCGGGGAAAGCTGTCTCGAGCGTGACCGAGTCAAACAGGCGAGCGCTGGTGCCAAAATCAGCGAAGAGAAATCCGGTTTCTCCAGCGTGACCGGGATGGACTCCTCCCTAGCGCGCCGGCCGAAGCCATCAGGAAATCGGAAGACGTGTTCGCGCGGGAGAAGGCCGTAGCACAGGGATTTTCCTCCATTACGTGACTGCTTCCAAAATTCATGCGCGGGCTACCGCCAAAATGTTTGGAAAGTATACGCCGTAGCCGTCTCGGATACAAACTCGCCACCGCTGTCCTTCCTTGAATAGCGCGTCCCGCCGGGTATAAATAGAGGCCCCGACCCCCTCCCAATGATCACCACTCAGCGCCGCATCGTTTCCCTCACGCGCCGTCGCCGGAGGAGCATCGCAGCAGCCGCGCACGCTCGCCGGAGTTCTCGAGGAAGAACTCGTCGGGTTCAGCCGTCGTCGAGTCTCTATCCGCCGCATTGGTAACCCCAGCGAGTTCCTCAAGTCGCGCCGCTTCGGATGCGCCAACTCTTCTTCGTCGGAAAACGTCGGAGTGCCATCGGGAGCGTCGTCGTCTTCATCTCCGGTAAACCCGAGCCGCCGCATCGACATCATCGGAGCCGAAGCACTTCAGCCATCCGATCAACCATATCAACGCTCGGGATTCATCCACGTCGACTCAGTGAATAGGAAAGTCCAAGGGTAAGCGTAAGCCGTCGATCACCAGATCAACATTTCAAAACCGGCCGCGTCGCGTCTGTACGATCGGGCGGGAAAAACCTGATTTTTCTTTATAAAAATAATTCGCTAAATTCGGAATTTATGAATTTAAGGATATTTTCAGGATTTTCAAACTTTAAATTGCTATAACTTTTATATTTAAACTCCGATTGAGGTGATTTAAATTCCTAAAAATTTGTAAAATTGAGATCTTTCTAATGGTGGCTTTTATTTGGATTTTTGAATTTGTTTGCTCTTTGGTTTTGGTTTTTATTGGTTTTTCTCTCTCGATTCGCGTAGACGTTGAATTGTGCGAGGCTTCGAAGGATTTCACGGCTCAGAATTATTTCCGACCGAGGCAGGAGCTTAACGAAGGCAAGTTGTGCTTTAATCATGTTGCACCCATAAACTAGATTGCATGCTATTTTGATTTACCTTATCACTTGTTATTTTATGTGTATAAATGATTTCAACATACGTTTGGGATTAGCTACCGTACCCTTTGAATTATACCCTACCTTGCTAGTTGTATGCCATGATCCACCTGTCACCCTAGGTTGGTTAATTATAGTTGGTTAAATAGAAAATCAACATGGATGGTTAGAACGGAATAGAATTGCTTAGCCCTGCTACGTCATCACATGCTCATGAAATATTGTTTATTAATCTTGACTAATGGAATATGGAACTATGATAATAATTTGTGGGCCATGTGTGGTCGCACAAAGAGATTGAGTTGTTGTGACAGCGGAGTCACGCAACGATGTTGATTTGTGAAGAGCACGTGGTGTTTGGTAATCAACTAGGGTGGGAAAAATGATTTAAACTGAGGCAAGTGGCAAGATTGTTTCTGGTGGGCCAAGAGTGGCAATTGGGTGGTCGCATTTGGTTTTTGGTGGGCCAAGAGCGGCAATTGGGCGGTTGCATTTGTTTTTGGTGGGCCAAGAGTGGCAATTGGGCGGTCGCATTTGGTTTTTGGTGGGCCAAGAGTGGCAATTGGGCGGTCGCATTTGGTTTTTGGTTAGTCTTGCCTTGGTCAACTAAGGGTAGTTAATTAAAATAAACAACTGGATGGGATGGCGGGATGCCATGTGGATAATGGAATTTGATTTAGGTTGAAACTTGGGTTGATTTGCAAACAATGGAATCTATTTACTTGTTATTATTTATTTTACTGTCTTTTCAATCTACATATTGCTTATGTTTGAAAATGCTGCTTTACTGCTTATGAATCATAAGCCTTCCTTTGGAATAAGCCTTGCATATAGCTATGATAGAATTGCATTCTGTGCACAACTTGTTGAGTACGGTGTGTACTCACCCTTGCTTACAAACATCATCAGTGCTGAAGAAGAAGTACCATGGAGAGACGAATGTTTAGGGTGCGAGCCTTGTCAGTTGCCTGTGGTATACTGAGGGGTTATCTACGTCTTCATTCCGCTGCAGTTCAATTTGTTGTTCAGCCTTGTGAGGCATTGCTAAGTAAGTTGACCATAAGGTCATACAAATGCTAATATTTAATATATTATGTCTTTTACCTTATCTACGTTGTGTATGATTGTGATATTCACTAATGTTGAGCCTGTGTGCACTAGCATGATCCTGGACTAGTGCAGTATACACAGAGGGTCCGGATTTGCATATTCGGGTCCCGACAGCCTTGCGTGGCGAGTTAATGTAAGGTGACCATAAGGTCATGTAAATTGTTTATATTCATGCTTGAAGTACTTTATTATTAATTCCGTTGTGTATGATTGTGGTACTTCAACCTGTTTATCCTGTGTGTACTAGCGTGATCCTGGACTAGTACAGAATACACAGAGGGTTCGGATTTGCAGATTCGGGTCCCGACACAAGACTTCCACAGCGGCGGCGTCATGGGCGACGGCTTCCTGCTCGGCCAATTCAGCAAGGGCGAGATCATAATCCGCCCAGAGCTCCTCCTCGGTGACCTCCGGTGCGGGAGCATCATCCCCGAAGCCTAAGTTCAGCTCCTCCGCCGGAAGCGGAGGCGAGGGCGGAGCCGCGGTGCTATCAGGAGCTGCAGAGTTAGAGGAAGATGCCATCGGAAGGCTTCTAAAGACCTTGAAGATAGGGAGATGAGAAGAACGGGTGATCGCTCCGATAGCGGTGACACCCTTATATAGCCAGAGGCGGACCGCCCAAGCTAGTATCAAGTCGTACCTCTACGGGAAGTCTAAACGTCTCTGAGGCTACACGGGCACCAAGGCAACATTAAAAATGCACTAGCACGCGAGATCAAGCGAGATGCTGACAGCGCATGACGCATGAAAAAACTCCTTCGGACGCGGTGAAGCCACTCATGCTTAACAGTGATCCCATCAAAAGAAGTGTGGTGATTACAACTCAAGTTAATGCTTACAAAGGATCCAAGTCCAGATTCTCCACCAAGGAGGACACATTCCTAACTTCATCAAGAAGAGCGGCAACTTGATCGTCGTCAACGGAACAGGCAAAGCCCTCCTTGACGGCTTCCAGCTCCACTCCGAGATAGAGCGACTTTACGATAGCCAATGCTTGGCTAGCGCTCGTGATCGACGTCTCCCGAATGTGAGCCCTGAGCCTTTCGGGACCCGTTGATAGCCAGGAGAGGGCTTCATTCTCGTTGCTCGGCCCAGCCCCTCCAGGACTCAGGAATTTTGTTACTTCTTTGACGGAGTCGCGATACTTGTCGCAGAGTGCATAAGCGGTCTTGATCTTCTCATTGAGGACATCGAACTGCACCTGCGACTTTCTCCTATTCTCTGCGAACTAGTCGGGTTATCACCAGAGGCATCGCAAACGCGAGGGATGTAGCACCAGATTGGGATATGCATACCTTCCAGCTCCTCCGCCAGCTTTTCATTGTTGGTCCAAGTTTGGAACTCGGAATCCTTCAGCGCCTGGAACTGCCCGCGGAGGACAGAAACAGAGGACTTTTCAGCTGAAGCAATGAATGAAGTCAGAAGACGATAACAATCAAGGCGGCGACTAAGCAATTGAAGGAACACCCGCCTTGAAGCACTTCCGTCAAGGCTTGGACTCGGGCTTGGAGGCTTTGCTGCTCGGCTTTGCTGTCGCGTCGGACGCGCTCCAAGTCGGCCTCATACTCCTCCCGCTCCCTAACCTTAGGAAGTATTTCCCTGAGGAGGGCGTCCCTCTGCTCGGAGTAGTCCCCCAACTCCTGAAGAATTTCGGGAGAATGAAGAACACATGCCACTCGGCGCGGATAGAAGAAGTAGAAGATGACTTACCCGAGACCAGCTGGGCGAACCTGATGGCACTCTGGTAAAGCTCCTCCCTCACCTTCTCATTCCCCTCACCGAAGGCCTTCCACTTATCCTCATGATGGAATAAAATCTGGAGCAGAGGCCTGGGGCTGGGTGCAGACAGAGGGAGTTGTCGGGGAATCAACTCCCCGGGAGGGGAGGAGCAGGCAGCGGACTCCAGCACTACTGTCTCGGAGGTCTGCCCGGGTGCCCCTGCGGGAGCCGAAGAGGTCGCCTCTGTGTCACCGGGCCCAGCAGCGACGGGCGAGGCAGCTCCGGCTCGCTCTGGGGCTGTGTCGTCACCGCTAGGCGCCGTGGCCATCGGCGGGGCCGTGCCCTCCCGGTCTGCGGCATCCTCGGATACAGCTTCCTGAGGTACAACAGTCGGGACCTTCGCAGGGATGACCGTTCTTGGCGCCGTGATCGCCGAAGGAGAAGTCAAGCGCACGCCAAGGAAACAAGAACGAAGGATTGATAGGGGGACCAACCTGTTGGATCTCCTTATCCTGAGTCCGTGCCCTTTCCGAGTGGTCGAACCACCCGAGGACAGGTCCGGTGTCGCTCAAATCCGCGTAGGCCGAGGTGCTATCTTCTTGACGTACGAGCCCGCGGGGTTCTGGATAGTTGGGCCCCCGATGGGGCGTTGTGGCGCCGGCACCCGCTCAGCATCCCCCTCAGTTGAAGGCCCTTTCTTCTTCGCTCTCGGTTCCTCAGGTGAGGGATCGGCGGGCCGCTTCGCCGCGGTGCTCTGGCATGGAGGAGAGTGAGGAAGGGGGGTCCGAGGAAAAGGCGGCATGATTCTACGAAGAGCAGCGAGTACAGAGTCAGTCAGCAGTCGGCTGAAGATCAACGACCAAACATCAGTAAGCTGGAAGTACTCACCTCAGGAGGGGGATTCGACAGGCAGAAGGCCCTTGGAAGACCCTGGGGAAGGATCGAGACATCCGGGGCCATGAGATCGCTCATCCGAATGATGAGCATATCTCGGTCGATGTCTTCAGAGACCTCTCACGTTGGATCGTTCTCCCTGAACTCATACCCCAGGTAGATTCATTCCTTGATAGGCTACACCCAGCGAACGGCAAAATTGGAGAGGATCCCAACGACGGTCAGACCCGCCTCCTTCAGGTCATAGATCAAGGCAAGGAGCTCGTTGACCTGGTCCATCTCATGTTCCGAAGGGACTGCGGTCCAAGAAGAAGAAACCCTCGGGGGCTCCCTGGAGAAAGAAGGAAGGCAAGGATCAGGATTGGCGCAATAGAACCATTCCTGGTGCCAACCCTTGTTCGAAGTCCTAAAGGGAATAGCGAAATAAAGCTTCCTCATCCCATCTCTCAGCTGGAAGCCGGCTCCTCCGACCGCCTTAGGGGCACTCTTGGTCGGGAAGGGCTTGAGGAGGAAGAGTTGATGGAAAAGATTAAAATGCGGGCGAATCCCAAGAAATGCCTCGCAAAGATGAATGAAGACGGTGATGTGAAGTATGGAGTTGGGATTCAGATGAACCAACACGATGCCAAAAAAATAAAGGAGTCCACAGAAAAAAGCGCTGGACGGAAGCCCAAACCCGCGCTGGAAGAAGCACTCGAAGACGACGATCTCCTCGGGGCGAGGAGTGGGATAAGATTCACCCCAAGCTGGACGAGCGCTGATCAGCTCCACCGGCGGCATAACTCCGAGGGTAACCATCGCGTCCAGGTGCGCCTCCGTCAGCATTGATGTGACCCAGCCATGGGTCGAAGGTGGCATGGGGGTATCTTGGGAAGAAGGAATTGGCATTCTCAGAAGGAATCATTGACGGCGTGGAGAAAAAAAGCGCAGCAGCGGCTAACCCTAGTGACAAAGCTTGCGAGGAAGGCGGTGAACTTTTTGGAGGTGAAGAAGTAGGGGAGTGGTGTGCGAAAGAAGGCTCAAGTCCTGCTCAGCGCCTCAGGACCATAAAGGGCGATGATGAATTTCGCTCTAAGTGGGGACCGCACCTCCTCGCGCACGTTGCGATCAGGCCTGACAAGAACACGCCCCGCTTTGTCCTAGCAAACTGAACACCATGACCGTGGCGGGCAGCTGTCGCTAGGACAAAGCCCAGTTTGGGATATGGTACGCCCCATGATGGGTCAATCATCGATTTCCATTTCGAACGGGATCTGGGTACCTTCCAAACAAAAAATTGAAACGTTCCCCCCGTAATATGCCCCATGTTGGGTCGTTCGCTGATTGTCGCAAGATGGAATCAGGTATTACGAGTGGGTTCAAATCAAGGATTCAGAGGGTATGCCCCATGATGGACCAAGCCATGCACCGATACAATCGGGTATGGGTACCATTCAGATAATCCAAGGTACGCTCCATGTTGAGCCAACTGCTGTACATGTACAGGTACCACTCGGCTAAAAGCCAAATGATGGTGTGCCCCATGACGGGCCAAGCCATGCACCGATACAATCGGGTATGGGTACCATTCGGATAATCCAAGGTACGCTCCATATTGAGCCAACTGTTGTACATGTACAGGTACCACTCGGCTAAAAGCCAAATGATGGTGCGCCCCATGACGGGCCAAGCTACGCGCCAATATGATCGGGTATGGGCATCGCTTGATCAATCCAAGGTACGCTCCATGTTGAGCTGACTGCTATACATGTACGGGTACCACTCGGCTGAAGGCCAACCCAAATGAGGGTAAGCTCCATGATGAGCCAGCTGCCAATCTCCCAATGAATTGGGCAGGGCACCACTCGGCAAAGTAAGCGCAGGACTCTATAGAGTTCTTCACAAGCTCTTTGCCCATAGCACAATCCTCTACAGAGAAGGCCCGTTAAGAAGTCATGCCAAAACTTGAAGACATCCGGCATGTGCCGAGATAGCCGAGAAGCAACTAAAAGACGGCAATTCGATCGCAAAGCACTCGGGGCTACTGTGGAATATATGGGCCTCGGGTACCTGCTTAATGGGCCGTCCGAACTACCTCAAAGGGATGGGCTGGGCCAGCCATGCAAAGGAAGGACCTTCCAGAAGGCTTCAGTCATATGCAGCAGAGGAAAAGTCTGGGAGAAGGTGGCGACAGGTTAGGTGGGCAGCGCCTGCGCCCCTGCAGAGGGCGGCTCTGCACCTGCATGCTACTGTACGCGGTCAGCCACGCACAAGACAACCTCTCCTCTGCACCCAACCACCCCTGTTATGCTTCAACCACCTCCACTACTGTACACTGGCAATCCTCCTCTGTCTTATAAAGAGAAGGGGAGCTTCGTGAGAGAGAACAGAGGATTTTGTAAGAAAGGAACATACCTTCATACTCAGAGAAACACCGAACGCAGGACTAGGGTATTATCTCCATCGGAGAGCCCAAACCTGGATAAAACTCCTTGTGTCTTGCGTTACCATCAAGCTCAGATCTTCCGCCTTGCCTAGTTCACTCTTCTCTATTGCCGATCATAAACATCGACACATAAATTCTCCTCCTTTTGTCATTAATCCCAAAAAGGTGCATAATATATCCTTATTGTTCATTTGAGGATTGAACTTCCCTTAGTCATCAATCATCGAGGATCTATTTTCAATAAAATCTTTTCTCCCTCTTGATTGCACACTCAATAAAAAGATTAAGGAGAACAAAATAAAAATAAGGAGCTAGTAATAGGGCAATGATATTAAGTTCCCCTAAATCTAGGCAAGATATGATACCAATATATCAAAGATTTAGGTAATGGATGTTTCCAATTATACCGATTTAAAGTAGTCATGATTCACAGGATATAAGTGAAGCTCAAATATGATAAATGAATTGAATATGATTCCACTTAAGAAATTAAATGCTAAAAGTCAAGGTCATATAGAGAAGATTACACAAGAAGGAATTGCTTATATGATCACAAGATGTATACAAGATCATGAATCAACATTCTATAAGTAAAGTGCACTTTCGTGATCAAGAATTTCACAAGCTTATCAAGAGCATACCTCTTTGCAATGTGTCACCCATATCATGTACCTTCTAATTCTTGATAATGCCAAATGCAAGTTAGATGACACCTCAAAACAATTTAGGATTAGAGGATAACTCTTGAACGATATAACACCATTTAGAATGAGACAATTTAGCATAATGGTATGCAAAGACATTATTGAATATGGTCAAAAAGAAATATGTCCCTTTGCTGGTTCTTGTCCACCGCATGTTCGAATTGGTCATGATCAACTCGCACGGCCTTAGATCCCTCGGACTATGAAGCTCCTCTCCTTTTCCTTCATCCCACCGTCGAAGATGACCCCTTTTCCAATACCTTGAACATCAATAGACATGCACACGATTTCTAGGAACAAATATCTTTCAACTTGACCCATGTTAGTTTGATAATATCCAAGTATAATATTCATGATATAGAGGATAGTAATGATAACACTATTTTCATGCAATTTAAATCCCATGATATTAATATGCAAAGAAAAAGATTTGAAACTCGTTCAAATTTAACTCTTGAAATCCACTTGTTTAAAGTTTTTAAAGAAGCATCACTCATAATACCACTTGAGGAAAACATAAAGCTTGTAAATATCAATTTTAAAAAGATACCACTTGTAAAGATCATTTTGCATAAGGATACCAATTTTGAGAAAAATATTTATATTTATTTCAAAACAAGCTCATTGTCTCAGAAACCAACACTATATGTCAATTAAAGATCAACTTAATATCATGACATAACCAAAAGGAGATCCTCTTTCAAACATACAAAACTTGATTAAACAAGCTCCAAAAGGATTATAAGGTATATCATGGAGCTAATACATTTAAATATATTCAAGTTTTGTTTTGAGAGATTCTTCCACCTTGAAACCAATTTAAAGATATGAAAACCACAAATATTCAATGAATTATAATTTCAGATTTTTAAATTTTAACATTTAATTTAGGCTTCAAAGGAGGGCTGAAAAACTGCTCAAATGAGGTCTAAAAAATATGATAAAATTTAGCATAACAGACTAACTATTGAGGATCAATTTTTACAAACTTGGTCCCCTCAAATTATGATTTAATTTGGAAATACAAATATCACAAATCAACTCAAAAAACATACAAAAGTCTGAATTTTCAGCCTTTTGATCAAAGGGAGAAAAGTTCATAACTTTTTTAAATGAAGTTGAAATTATTTCAAAAATTGTAGAAACATACTTTGGACTCCTAAACAACTTTTCCAAAAATAATTTTCTAAAAAGGAGTTTCCAATCAAAAGATATGTTAAATTTTGTTTTGTTGGCATGATTTTTACTCAAAGATGAGAAAAGTAAAAACTTTTTCAAATAAAGTCTAAATGGTTTGAAAAATTTTAGAAATAAACTTTGAACTATTTAGAAGGTTTCTCAAAAATGATTTCCTTAAAAGCACATTTCTTTCAAAAGATATGGCAGATTGCGTTTTGTGGGTATGAAAAGAAGTCGAGTTTCCACTGAGTGCTCAAAATGCAATTCGGCTTGAATTTCATGGAGATTTGAACTTTCATGGCTTTGTATGAGTTAAAAATATTACTTAAAGCCAAGAAGCACAAAGAAATCCAACTCAAATTGTAAAACTCACAAAATGCAAGAATGGGTCATTTTGGGTCAAATGAATAATTTTGGCCAAATTCAAATAGCTATAACTTTTGAATGGTTGGTCGATTGGAAAAACTTTAAACTAAATAAATTCTTAAAATGACCAACCCTATGAGTTTTGTATTGACCATTTTTTCAAAAACTCAATAGATTTTAATTTATAAAAATATTTCATTTAATCCAAAATCAAGATCTTATATGATCCATTTGAGGCCAAATTTGCTATTTTGTTTCTAAAATAGAAATTTTTACTCCGAAAGCATTGTAAAACATTTGAAATACATATTTGAGAACTTTTACAAAGATTTTCATAAATATTGGCCTTTTAAACAATATTTTTGACTTTTGACCAAAGAGGCTCATATGAAGGATATGCATGCATATGGTTTTCAACATTATTCCAAAAAGTATCAAATGAAGTCCAATAGCCATGAGATTTTGCAAAAATGGTCCATGGACATCCAAGAGACTTCTCCAAGAAGAATTTCTCAAATATCACCCTCCAATCAAAAATTAGGCCATTAGGAGTATTGGAGGTTTAGTTTTGACACTAAGTCAAATAAAGTCAACAATCTTGCAAATAAGTTCAAATAAATTTGAGAATTTTCAGATACGAACTCCATATGCGAGAAAAGATTATCCAACAAAATTTTTAATAAATCAATTTTATTTTGAGAAATATGGTGAAAGATGTATTTGAATCACATAAAAAATTAAGATTTTCACCAAATCCTCAAAATGGAACCAAATGAGTTTTGAATGGAAATGTACACTTATATGGCTTCATATGAGTTAGAGAAATGTTTACAAGCCTATTAGGATAATCAAATCCATTCAAATCATAAAATCCAACTTTATGCAAGAATATGCCAAAGAAGATCAAAAGAGAGATTTTGGTGAACTTAAAAAAGGCATAGCTTTTAAATGATTTAGAATTTTGAGAAACTTTCAACTAGATAAATGTTTTAAATATTAAACCTCAAAAGTTTTGTATAGAACCCTTTTTCAAATTCCAAATAGATCTTGCTTTAAAAAAATTGAAGTTAAATGCAAAAACAAGATCACAAAGATCCTTTCAGGCCAAAGTTTGACTTTTAGCATCTAGCCAAGGGTTAGATACTTGAAAACATTTGAAATGCATTTGAAAATATTTTAGAAGACTATTTTCACAGAATTTTGCATTTCAAACAAATATTTTGCTTTTATCTCCTTTTTGAAGCAAGTTAAATAGGAAATATTGGAAGTTTTCACCAAAACTCACTAGAGACGGTCCAAATAGAGACATGTGCTTTTAAGATCTTGGAAATACAATTAGAAAGCTCCCCCTTTCACAAAGGGTCCACCAATAAGGTTCAATTCAAATATGAACACCATTTGAGAAAGTTCAACTAGAGAGCTCACAAATGGCATTTTGCAATAAACCTTGGTAAAATTCATGAAACCAATATGAAATGCTCCAAATGATCAAGATAAACATCAAACACACCATTTAGAGCAATTTCACAGCAAAGAAGACAATTAAATTCTCGAAAAGCAGGATTTGGTCAATAAAGGCTTTAACTTTCAAGAAACTCTTCAATTTTACCAAAATGAGCTTAAATGGGTATTTAAGATTTTAAAAAGTTATATGAGTTATAAATACTCTTGTGAGTCAATTCATGGCATGAAAGTTGACTCATTTGGCAAAACTCACTTAAGTGCTAGAATTGGCACTTTTTGGTCAATTCAAGTTTCTTGGCGAGGTTCAAAGCCTCATAACTTCAAATATGTTGGTCATTTGAAAATCCTTTGAATGCGAAAAAAGTTTGTAATGACCAACTCCAAGCTTTTGGTTTTGAAATTATTTTCAAAATCTTTTTACCTTTAAATCTATGAAAATTATAAGTTTAAATCCAAAACAAGATACTAATATCTAGATTTTGGGGCATGAAACTCATTTTCTTTTCAAAATAGATTTTGTAAAGCCAAAACCTTTTGAAAACATTTTTATACACTTATCAACTAGTTTTTCAAAAGATTACTAATAGAGTACACAAATTTTGAGTTTTAGCTAAAAGGCTTGATTTTGAAGATATATATGCACTTATATAAATATGGGCACACGTAGGGATGTGATACACACGAATATGACTTAGCACTCCCCCTAAATGTGCCACTATTTAACTTGCTCAAGATAGCAATAAGAGAATAGGTAAAAGGCAAGAACAAGTACTCACAACAAGCAATTAAATCAATTTTTGCATGATACTAATGCATCTAAACCTACACAAGGCTAGAAGCTAAGTAGTAATCAATTTAAATTGCTTGTTACCGAGATGGCATTGGCTCATGGTAGACTTAATTATCTTTATGCTTGGTTCCAACTTGTAATTGATGAAGTCCTTATATTCTTAAATAAGCCAAACGTCCAATCCATCTCATATTACTTAAAAATCTTTTAGGCGGTTTTTGGTACCCAATCCTTGTTGGGTCCAACAATGTTAGTCACAATAGATTTAGGAACCCAAATGACCCTAATTTTGATATTATTAAATTGACTAACACAACTAAAAGTAGATTTACGATAATTATTCCTCCTAGGCAAATGATTGGCATTTTTATGAAAATGCTTAGGAGGGCAATGATACTTTGCAAAACTATTTCTAGTTTGATCTTTTCTAAGCATATGATAATTGAAATTATGCATTGGCTTAAAGGATCTAGTATATCTAACAAATGTTTTGCTATAGTTATTTCTTCTAAGCAATTTATTTGAATTGCTTTGTGTAGGCCTAGGAGTCCTAACAAATTTAGCAAATCCATTTCTAGATTTACTCTTCCTATGCAAATGAGCATTATCATTTTGAGCGGGCATAGGGGACTTGACAAACTTGGCAAATATATTGCCATTCTTTTTCTTCCTAAGCAAATAATCATTGAAAGGATGAATAGGCTTAGGAGTTATACCTTTGGGACAATCCTTACCGAAATGTCTCTTTTCCCGATAATTGTAGCAAGTAGGCTTTGAACGTCTCTTCTTCTTGACTTGCTCTTTGCTGGTTTGCCTCAATGTGGATGGTGTGGCCTTGTAATCCACTTTGTTTGGGCACACGGAGGTGAGGTGTCCCTTCTTGTTGCAAGCAAAGCACTTGATGATCTTAGAATGTCTTGCGTTGTGCCTTGTCTTACTAGTCTCCCTCTTGGAGATATAGCCGAGTCCTTGCTTATCTTGAGGCGCCCTTGGCTTGCTCAAGATCTCGTTGAGGACGGATTTTCCCTTTATGCACCTCTTCAAGTCATTTTCCAATTTAATGACTTGGGCCTTGAGCTCTCTATTTTCCTCTACAAGGTTAGTCTCACAAGATATAGAGGAGGTAATAGCAATAGAATTTGAGCAACAAGATAAATCATTGCTAAAGGTGAATATGCATTTATTTGATGAATTGTTTGTAATAGAAGTTGGGCAAGACAATTCATCAACTAAATTACATTGAGTAGCAATATCCATACTAGACTTAGTGAATTCCTTGAGAAGGACTTTTTCATGATTTTCTTTTAGAACATTATAATCATTTTGAAGTGAGTCATGCTCCAACTTCAAAATTTTGTATTTCTTTTTCTCCTTCCCAAGAAATTCATTGAGCTCCTCTAACATATTCATAAGTTCATCATAAGAGGGCTCATCATCGTTTACCTCATTATTACCTTGGGCCACAAGGCAATGTGGCAAGAGGGAAGATGAAGAAGACTCATCATCACTTGAGCTTGATGTGAAGCAATCATCACTTGAAGTCCTTACTTGTAAATTATCCCCTTGACCAATCTTGGACTTCTCTTGATTTCTTTGAATGAGCATCCACACATCATGAGCCTTTTTGATATGGCATACCTTCTTTCGCTCATTTTCACTCAACACGCTAAGTAGAGCATCCAAGGCTTGAGCATTCGTGTGTTCATTTTGTTCCACTTCGGTGGTGGGGTTTCCCTCATCCTTCATGCTATAACCTGTTTCAACAACACGCCAAATAGAATAATCGATAGATCTCAAGTACATTTTCATTTTGTGTTTCCATGGTCCATAACGAGTACCATCAAAGTAAGGTGCCCAACCAGAGGGAACGTGTATATAAGAGGATGAAGATGGAGCATTCATGTTAGTATGATCAAGAGAAGTAATAGCTCCAAGTTCACCCTTCCTGTCAAGCGACATCCAAACTCTCAAGCGGTTAAGCTTAGCACAAGAGGCCTTACTCTGATACCAATTGAAAGGACCGGGGATGTCACCTAGAGGGGGATGAATAGGCGTTACAAAATTTAAATTTAAATAGTAGCGAAAACTAAATCTTCGGAGTGTCCAAATCAGACTTCGGATTGTCCGAGTGGTTCTGATAGTCTGATGTTTATTCGGATAGTTCGAGTGATTCAGAGCAAAATATACCAAAAAATAAATCTAGGTTATTTAGAGGATGTTAGCTTAGAATACCTGAAACAAGTAGAGATCTGGGAAACAGTCCGAATTGAGTTACCTGAAACAGTCCGAAGGTTCGGATACTCCGAACTCAATTCGGATAGTCCGAATAGGACTGAGCAGCCTGACAAAAAACGAGCATAACTTTTGACTCTGGACTCCGATTTTAGGAAACAGTCCGAATTGAGTTCGAAGGTTCGGATACCTGAAACAGTCCGAAGGTTCGGATACTCCGAACTCAATTCGGATAGTCCGAATAGGACTGAGCAGCCTAACGAAAAACGAGCATAACTTTTGACTCTGGACTCCGATTTCAGTGATCTTGGACTCTACGAAAAGCTAAGAATGAGGGCTACACAACCCACAAGATCTCACTGCCCAAATCCCAAAGGATAGGAGCAAAATTCACAAAGAATCCAAAAGAGACTTTAAACTCTCACTTTCCGACTCTACTAACACTTCTCTCCCTCTAAGTTTCACAAGGATAGATCACTTGAGCACTTGAAACATCTAAAAGTCATTCGACGTCGCATCCCTCTTAATTGTACAGCAATCCTTAGATTCAAATTAAATCAAAGATAATACAAGTCTAGAAATAGTCACTTGCCGTCTTCTTTCTTAATGCCGGTGCATGAAGGCCTTCACCATATAATTGATGACATCTTTGCCTTGTCCAACTTAACTCGATTCACCTCATAAGACTCTCGTCCTATCAACCTTGACTTTATCATCCTCTGTGACGATATCCACACCAAGTCGATCTTGACTTAGTCCTCAACTCTTGGTGACACCGCCGTCTTGTTGACCTCAGCTTAACGGTCATCCTCCAAGATATCTTGGTCATCATACACACACGGGACCTAATTCTTTCCAAACCACTCATGAAAGACATTAGTCCCAAAAGCTCAATAGATATAAACAAGTTGATATTTGTGAGCAATTGATTAGCACAAGTGTTTCATATAAAGAAGCATAACATAAATGGAAACACTTGACATAAGAAATGTTCTCTACTAAGTACATCATGATGAATATGTAATTGATCTATATGCACTAGAGAGATAATTGCCAATATGATAAATCAATTAAATCATGGCAAGGATCACAGTCTTTACTTAAATGAAGCACATGATAGAATATACACGAATTATACAGGTGCAAATAATATTTGGAATTAGAGTAAATATGTGATCCAACTCTAGATTAAACTTCACTAAGAGAAGTGCATAAGAAGATACACAACTAAGACATGCATGCACCAAGTCAATCTATAGCAATGTGAAGTTTAACTCTAGTTAATACATGCATACTAAAAGCAAAGCACATAATGAACTCAAATGAATATATATGCACAAATAAATATGACATGAATCAATGTGCATATATATAATCAACATGTTACTTGGAGTTCACTATGCATTTGCACAAAAGGAATGCAATAACAAATATAGAAGGGATACCGAGATTGCATACCTTATCTTTGTTTACCCATCCCACTTGATTTTCCTCTAAATAGATGAGACTAATACTCGACTTGGCAACAAACATGTTAGTCTCATAGCAATATAATCATATTAGAGGTTTGTCATTTGTTAAGCACTAAGTCAAGTATTTACACAATTACATAGATTGTCATTATATGTGTTTGTCATTAATCACCAAAATAACATAAATGCCTAGATGCACTTTCAGCGGCACCCACGATTTGAAGCCTATCAGATATTTGCTTGACATGTCGTTCGGTGTCTACAAATTGAAGGGAGGGCCACACAAGAAGGGCCCAGCCACTCTAAAGCATACTTTTAACTTTTCGATATCTGATAGTATGTAATAATCCTTCACACTCCATTATAATACCTTTGGAACTAATTAAACTATTATATTTTGGTAGTGCCACCAGCAGCCAACGGGCACTGACCTATGTGGATTCTATGTTTGCCACAACATGGCACTCCTCCTTGGTTCCCAGCAGACCATTGTCATCCAGGTCTGTCAATCTTGCAACAAATGTCTCCACTTATTAATTTATATACACGAGAGACTTTACTTTTCTCATTAACAAGCTTGGCAATGCGCTGAATCTGCATTGGAAAAAGCTGACCTTCTAACTATTTGAGGACAACTCTATGCCTTCTTGCTGCATGAGGTCCTAAATCCAAAGGGCAGATGCTACTCAAGGCAAAACCATGAGTTGTAAATTTGTTACTTACCATCAATTAAGATTAATTTGTGAACCTTGTGATGTGAATTTGTCATTTCTACTCCTGAATCCAATTGGTTAGTATATATGTCAGTTGATTTCTGAAATGGATACGCTGTACATATGTTGTATAATGTGCGATCTGAGTTGATTTATAAAATGGATGCGTTGTATGTTGTGTAACATGTGATTGGAGTACATTTTTTAAATTTATGTCATAATAATATGCTGGTCATGCTATGTGTCGGTGTTTCGTATAACCGGCAAGTAAATTTGTAAGTTTAAGGTGGGGGTCGCGCGTTCCCTCTCCTCGAATGGTTAGACTAAAGAAGTCCCGGATGTATACTGGTTCGGGCCGAATGTCCCTACGTCCAGTTTGTGGTGGTGGTTTGTATTATTCCGGGCGCCAAAGATTGGCAGAGGTTACAAGCAGAGGCTAAGGACAGGCCCTTAGCACTCGTCCGAAAGGAGGGGTCGGAAGGACTTGTCTCGACCGAACGCTGAGCTAGGTCGGGGGGCTCAATGCGTGCTCAGTGGGGATGCGAGTGAGCGTATGTGCGTATGAGTGTAGGCGTGGTCTTCCCTGAGGGCCCTGCCTCCCTATATATAGGCAGAGGGGGCAGGTTACAAGGGAACTTGGAGAAAGAGGTAGGAAAGTAGGGGTATGCTATGCCGCTATGCTACGCCTGGGTGTCCTAGCCTTCTGTCTTGATGACCGACAGTTTCCTGCTCATCCCATGCTGGGTTAGTAGACACAACGGACGGCGCCTCTTTGGGAAGGTGCGCACCTGCCTTCTGTGCACCCGTCAGATGTTGACAGCTTGAGGGGATGGGTGCTTTTGGCTGAGGCCGCCCCCTGGTTGCCTTGGGAAGGAACCACTCGCCCCATCATAGCCATTGTGTCCATGAGACAAGTGACTAGCTCGGCGTAGACCATTGACGTGGCGAAGGTTGCGGGGTCGGAACTTGTTGGGGCCCCGGTCAAGCCCCTAGTTGGAGCCTGCGGAAGCGCCGGACTTGGGTCCTGGACGGAGATCGCGGGGGCGCCGGATTTGGGTCCGGGTCGGGGTCCTCCCGGCGAATCTGACCACGGACGGGGTTTCTTCGAGACCGGATGAGGCCGAGGATCAAGGCGTGGCCTGGGACGGCCCAATTGGTGCTCCGTCCGGCGTGGGCCCTTGTCATGATATCTGTATATGATCTTGAAATAGATGTATACCTTGCTGTGTGGTACCCCCAGTAAGAGTATCCACTATGTGTACTGTTATTTGTTTCAGAGGGCATGGCTAGCAATTCCTGAGGCTAGCCAATAAATTAAAATTTAGTAAATTTCATATCTACAGTGTACTTGTGAAATCATGTGCTAAAAAATTGGCTTAGTAATGAAATTGGCATTGCAAAGTGATCTTGGTTATAGCATGTGTGGTGCTTGGGCATGTGATGTTTCAGTTGATTAATTGATATGCTGTGATAGCATGTTAATGATTTTGCTTGATGCAATGCGCTCGTGTGAGTGGTTGCATGAATTGACTTTGAGTCAAGTCGTGGATTTGTGCTCGGATTCGTTTCTTGTTTGTTCGTATGCAGGTGTTGCTCGAGGGCGAACGTGGTTGATGACAGGACCGAAACTAGGTTCATGGAGGAACTGAGGTTCGGGACTAGGTTCAGGGAGGAATCGAAGTCCTGGTGGTCGAGGATGTCATGCGAGACGTTCGGGCTAGAGAACGGTGCACACGGAGGCCAGTTAGTCACGTGAGTGCATTAGGTGGGCCGTACGCGTGCATATGTGAATTTTAGGTTGTATGCATATATTGGGCATTGCTAGTTTTGGGCCAGGTGAATATGCATGCATGTATTTAAGAAGATATTAGGGTTTAGTTTATCAGACCCTGCAGAGGCGGAACTAAGGGGGGTGCCGAGTATGCCCCGGCACTCCCAAAATTCTGTGATGTTGGCCGGTTAGAGAGACTGCAGTGCTGATTTTCAGAGGATGGAGGGAAGCATCGTTTGGCACACGAGTAGATGGTGGAAGCCTGGAAGGTAAAGGCATTCTTTTCCTTTCTTGGTGTACTGGCCATCCGATAGAGAGAAGAAAAGTCAATGTTTGATATCAATTGGACGTCAATGACAACAGTAAATCAGAGTCACAATACTACCACTACCATGGGCAGTTACTACTTCCCGTTCTTCATAGATATTGTTTTAGAATTGTTGATTTTACAAAATTTGTGAGGGACGATTCAAAATCAACTCTTGAGTTTATTGGCCAATTTATGGCACAATTTGGAGAAGCTGGAAAATATGATGGACTTGGTATTGTCGCCCTGGCCGATGGCTAGCTGATGGCCAAAAAGTTGCTATGAAGCAACTGAAGTATTGGCAAGTCTAGAGAATCCGAGTTTTTTGTCGAAGTGAACATGATAACAAGTATCCAACACAAGAATCTTGTTCGCCTTATAGGGTGCTGCTCAGAGGAACCGCAATGGCTGCTAGTCTACAAGCAATCCAAGATACTCGAGCTCATCGATCCGAAGGTGCAGGCCGATGGATTTGACGAGAAGGAGGTCATGCAGATGTGCCAGATCGCATTGCTCTCCATGCAGTCATACCCAAACCCGAGGCCGACGATGTTAAAAATCGTGCTGATGCTCATGATGAACACTAAGCAGTCCATCCCTCCACCGGTGAAGCCGACGTTTTTGGACAGGAAGAATGCCCCGTTGAACACGGCGGCCGAGAAGAGATCGACGTCATATTGGCTTAGCACATCGTTGTCAGGCTAGCGGCTGTACGGCCGGCAAAGCAACAAGTCGCGTGGGCCATCAGGTGGGCACACGGCGCAACAGGAGGCGTGCTGCACGGTAAGCGGCTAGGGCCGTGGGGCGCACGATGTGGAAGGCGGCGCGGCAAGCAGCTCGGGCAGGCGACAGTGTGACACGGTGCAGGCACACCCATTATAAATTTTCTAGTTCCGCCACTGACACCCTGTAGAAAATGATCAAAGGTCTGTCGTTTTTCCTTGCGACCAGAGGCAGAGCCAAAGGGGGGGGTGTGATGGGGCCCCCCCCCTTTGGCCTATGAACGGAGAGTGTATATGTATATATACAGTTATAAGGCCAAATATCTGATGGCCGACGTCTCACCTTCTTGTCTTCTCGCGTGCTGCGAATGAAACATCGAGTCAAAGACCGAACCAACGTCTCGCCTTCGGCCTTCTCCCGTTCGTTCTCCATGCTACGCGACTAGATTATTCAGTTTGCTGTTCTCCGATTCTCTCAGGACAAACGGCGACTAGATTATTCTAACAGAAATAGTCCGATCGATCAGGCCGATTTACGATGACATGTGTGGTGCGCTGAACCTTTGTCCCTTCCCTTGAGATGTTATCTAGTTTTCTCTATGTTCGTCGCATTTTCACAGGCATATGTATATGTCATATATCCATAAACAGTTCGTGCCTTTTGCTAATTATCGATTGATTAATTATTAGTTTAGTTACCGGCAACAAGTTGTACAGATCATGTGATTGTGAATTTATGATTGGTCTACAGAATTGCTAGTACGTCCAATTTTTCTGGATATTTTTTGTCTTTGATACAGTACTATTCGTTTAATCCATAGAGCAGTGGAGTACTGTGTGCTAAGTGCTAACAATAAGCACCAGGCGGTGATAGTCAGAGACACCGCTGTGCCTGCGCCGTCACTTCATTCTTAGGCCCTCTCCTTTAGAAATTTCTGGCTCCACCACTGCGCTTACGACTAAA